>JAFFST010046748.1:166457-177813 GCA_022414735.1 Noturus placidus
TTTTGCACGCCCAATTTTTCAGTTTTTTTATTTGTTGAAAAAGTTTGAAATATCCAATAAATTTGGTTCCACTTCATGATTGTGTCCCACCTGTTGTTGATTCTTCACAAAAAATTACAGTTTTATATCTTTATGTTTGAGGCCTGAAATGTTGCAAAAGTTCGAACAGTTCAAGGGGGCCGAATACTTTCGCAAGGCACTGTATATGAATTTGTCGAATAATCAGCCTAACCCTTCCCCTGATAAACTGGAGTTTCAAGGCCTGCACTACATTCTGTAAAATTACAGGCTCTTATATATTATGATGCAATTACACACTAACTCAGCTTTTCCAATAAGATTATAATCAATAAACATTAAGAAAATAAGAACTTTTTTTTGCACTTTGACACTGGAGTTTGTGTGTTGAGAAAGCACACATTGTAGAAAGTTTAGCATGAATTGAAATCCTGTCTCTCTCCATGTCTTTATAGAAACACTCTGCTGCTGCAGACATCACATCGTCGCTGTCAGAGGATCAGGTTCCTGAAGCGTTCCTCGTCATGGTCCTCATTCAGTTTGCGACTATGGTGGTGGACCGAGCGCTCTACCTGAGGAAGACTGTTATGGGGAAGGTCATCTTTCAGGTCATACTAGTGTTCGGGATCCACTTCTGGATGTTCTTCATACTTCCAGGAGTCACTGAGAGGTAAAGACCTCCTGTCTACATACAGAATGAAACTTTTCACATAGTTTGAATTTATTATATTATAAATATAATTAGAATACGTATCCTCAGTGCTTTAAGAGTTTTGTTCTGTTAGGCGTTTCAGTCAGAACATGGTGGCTCAGCTCTGGTACTTTGTGAAGTGCATCTACTTTGGTCTATCAGCGTACCAGATCCGCTGTGGATACCCTACTCGTGTGCTGGGCAACTTCCTGACCAAAAGCTATAATTATGTCAACCTTTTCCTCTTCCAGGGGTGAGAATCATCAGCACACATCACTGCCTTGCATTATAAATACTGAAGAGCAAATGTACGGATTACATACATTAATAAATTAGGCTGGACTGATAATTTTACAGCATGTGGAGAAATAATATAGCTGGAACTTACTGGAACTGGAGAAAACGAGTATCGATTTTTAAAATCTGTTATTACTAAAATGTCAGGTTGGATTGAAAATTAAATCAACTGTACTTCAAATTAATCAACGTTATGTGCCCATATACTCCCTGCAGTGCTCAGTAAAGCATCGTGTCTGTGCGGGTTTCGCTTTCAGGTTCCGGTTGGTTCCGTTCCTGACTGAACTGCGTGCCGTGATGGACTGGGTTTGGACAGACACTACTCTGAGTCTCTCTAGTTGGATCTGTGTGGAGGACATTTACGCGCACATTTTTGTGCTCAAATGCTGGAGGGAATCAGAGAAAGTGAGCAATGTTCATTTACATTTTACAGCATGTACGCATTTAGTAAAGTGTCACATTAACTAAATTAAAAGGAGTAGATAATATACATGGATGATGCTGTTGGCCACGTAACGCAATATGTGTGAGCACGTTTTGACACTATAGCTCAGTGGAGACTGAATGTCTCAGACGCATAGGAATATTTCCTTTGGGGATGTTTGACTAGTCTCCACCAGGTAAAACCCACAATGATAGTAAGACAAATGTGTGTGTGTGATTTATCAGAGGTATCCTCAGCCACGTGGGCAAAAGAAGAAGAAGGTGGTTAAGTATGGGATGGGTGGTATGATCGTCATGTTACTCATCTGTATCGTCTGGTTCCCACTCCTCTTCATGTCTCTGGTCAAATCGGTGGCCGGCGTCGTCAACAAACCCCTGGATGTGTCTGTTACGATCACACTGGGAGGATTTCAGGTGCATCATAGCATTGGTTTTACTTTATTTATTATATCTATTTATGCAGGGGTTATGTGCAAAAAAACAACAACATTCATTTCGAATGAGAATACATGCTTTCCACCACAGTTTGCTACTAGCTGATAGATTTCCAGCTCTTGTAAGTCTTCACCCCTTGAACTTTTTTTTTTCCACTTTTTTTAGTGTTACAACCTTTCATTGCAATGGACTTCATTGGGATTATATGCCATGAATCTTCACAATAACCTATTATATTCATTAATTATTAAGTGTGAGGGGAAAAGTGTGTGATGTGAAATGTGCATATGTATTGACGCCTGTTGGTGCAAAACAAAGTACTTTTTTTAATGTTAAATAAGTTCTGGTGTCATCAGAAGTCACATCATTAGTTTAATGGAGTCTACCTGTGTGCAATGGAAGTATCACATGCTCTCACTATAACTACACCGGTTTTTGGAAGACCCCAGAGCATCATGAAGACCTAGGAGCTAATCAAGCATGTCCAGGGAAAATTTCTGGAAAAATATAAATCAGTGCTTAGTTACAAAAGATATTCTGAATTTTAAACATCAAGTCGAACACCATTACATTTGTTATTAAAAATTGACAGAATGTGTCAGGTCGAAACAATATAAAAATGTGAAAAGGTTCAAATGGGGGTGAATACTAATGTGAGGTGTTGTGGAAAATAAATAAATGAATAAGGTGAGATAAGATTCTGCTAAATTAAATATAATACTGGGTCCAACTCAACTAGGAGAAGTTGGAAGTGAGCATTTCAGTTTGTGTGCATTAAAAGGACCGACGTTATTACCGTGTGTCTTGCAGCCGATCTTCACAATGAGTGCTCAGCAAAATCAACTGAAGGACATCGCCGAGGTAGAGTTCCTAGAGTTTATGAACTCCTACAACTATATTCCGGTATGTTTGCACAGTAAACACATAGCATGTACAAAACTGCATAGTATTCACATCATGTACAATGCAAGAAATCCCCTTTTTCCAGAGTGCAATGCAATTTTTGGAGGCATACACTGCAGAGGATGTGACAGTAGCTGAATTAGAAGGAAGTTCCAACTCTCTCTGGACCATCAGCCCACCCAGCAGGAAGAGCCTCATGGAAGTACTGAGCAAAGAGGACCAGTTTCCTGTCACCATGTCCTGGACTGTGCAGAGGTATTGAACACATCACAGAATACAGTGTATGTAAAGGTAGAAGGTGAGAAACACTATAATATTGCTGCTTGTCAGTGAAGAATATAAAAGGTGGACTTTTTCCTTGTTTTTAGAATATATAAATTTTTTTCCTGTCTCTTTTAGGAATCTTAGTCTTGGGGCTAAGGCTGAAATTGCCATGGACAAGCATGTTACATATCTGGATATGAATACAAGACAAGGGTTAATAGATTTGCTGAATGGAACAAGGAATAAAGCTGTGTGAGTGAAACTGCTGTATTGAATTGAATCAGTAATTCCAGTGAAGGACATAAAGGCATAAAGCTGTGTTCTGTTTCATGTTGTTTACAGAGTTATTAAACAGGTCTTCCCCTGTTTCATTCGAGCACCCAGCGACTCAAACGCAAAACCTATAGAACAGCTTTATAAAGGTAATGTAGGAATCTAAAGAGCATTTTTATTTGCTGATTATTGGGATACACTATAACGAAAACCTAAAGGCAGTCAAGTTCAAAATTAAATTAATAAATAAAACAAATAAAATACTTAAAATTGCAACACAATTGCATTCACGATTCTGATTGGTCAAAAATTGTTAATTAATTTAATTTAATTTAAGTTAACAGTTTTGTCAGTAGTACCAGCTGTAAGACAAATCACAGGTTTATATTAATTTTCTCGGTCAATATTAAAAGCCACACAAGGACACGTATGGAAGATGCTAATAAAACAGGTTTTAAAAATAAAATCAAATAAAATATAAAAGTGTTATTTAATAAATAAATAAAAACATTTAGTCTGGTCTGGTCCTGTGAGTCCTGTGAGTTTGTGTAACATTTATGGAAGGAATTTTCTGGTTTTTTTTTTTTGTTTTTTTGTTGTTGTTTGTTTGTTTGTTTTTGTTAACTTCAAGAGAATGAATGACTGGTTATACCTGTTATAATGTAAGGGATAACAGGGACTAACTTGCTTCAGATGTTTCACAACATTAAAATGGAACTAGTAAATAAAATATAAAGTGGTGCTTGAAAGTTTGTGAATTTTCTAAATTTCTGCATAAATATGACTTAAAACATCATCAGACACTGTAAAATTAGATAAAGAGAACCCAATGAGACAAATGAGACAAAAAAATATTATATTTTGTCACTTTTTGAGGAAAATGTTCCAGTGTCAATTATCTGTAAGTGGCAAAAGTATGAGAATCTTTGTTTTCAGTATCTGGTATGACCCACTTTTAGGAGGAGTTTTAGCTGTAGGACTGTTGATCAGTCCTACACACCAGCTTGGAGGAATTTTAGGCCATTCCTCAGTACAGAACAGCTTCAACTCTGGAATGTTGGTGGATTTCCTCACAAGAACTGCTTGCTTTAGATCCTTCCATGACATTTCTATTGGTTCAAGTTCAGGACTTTGATTTGGCCATTTCAAAACATAACTTTATTCTTCTTTATCCATTCTTTGATAGAACAACTTAGGGTTGTTGTCTTGCTGCAAGAACCACCTCTTGCAATTCTGTTCATGGACAAATGTCCTGACATTTTCATTTAGAATTCACATGTCTAATTAAGACGTGATTGTTCCATCAATCATGGCAAAGCGTCCTGGTCCAGATGCAGCAAAACAGGCTCAAACAATAATTCAACCACCACCATGTTTCACAGATGGGATGGGATAACACTTCTCATTTAAACCAAAAGTTCTATTTTGGTCTCATCCGTCAACAAAATATTTGTCCAATAGCCTTTTGGCTTGTCCATATGATCTTTAGCAAACTGCAGAAGAGCAGAAATGTTCTTTTTGGAGAGCAGTAGCTTTCTTGTTGCAGCCCTGCCATGCACACCATTATTCTTCAGTGTTCTCCTGATGGTGGACTCATGAACATTAACATTATCCAATATGAGAAGGCGTTTAGCTGCTTAGAAGTTACCCTGGATTCCTTTGTCACATCGTAGCCTATTACACATCTTGCTCTTGAAGTGATCTTTCTAGGTTGACCCCTCCTGGTGAGGGTAACAATGGTCTTAAATTTCCTCTGTTTCTACACAGTCTGTCTGACTGTGGATTGATGGAGTCCAAAGTCTTTAGAGATGGTTTTCCAGTCTGATTAGCTTCAACAACTCTTTCTGAGGTCCTCAGAAATCTCCTTTGTTGGTGCCATGATACACTTCCACAAACATGTGTTGTGAAGATCAGACTTTGATAGATCCCTGTTCTTTAAATAAAAAAAAGGGCACTCACTCACATCTGATTGTCATCCCATTGATTGAAAACACCTACCTCTAATTTCACCTTCAAATTAAACTGCTAATCAAGTTCACATACTTTTGCCACTAACAGATATGTAATACGTAATAAATAAGTGACCTAGTATAATATTTTTGTTTAATTGGGTCTCTCTGACTAATTTGTGAAAATCAGATGATGTTTTAGGTCACTTTTATGCAGAAATGTAGAAAATCCAAACTTTCAAGCGCAGCCGTATGTGTTATTCTTTAGTTAACAAAATATATAATCACTGGCCAATTGCTGAAGTGTAAGAGGAATTACACTGTGGGACATGCTGTTAATGGGCCGCATCAAAACACCCCATTGTTGATTCTTTTCCTATAACGGCATGCTCCATTACCTTGTATTCCTTACTTATAGCCTGAACAGAAATCTACAACCCAATACACATGCTGAAGCACTTCTGTGTTTACTTTCAGCTACTGTAACAACACTGGGAAATCATAACTAGAAATTTGTCTCTCTAAAATGTAGCCTTATCTCAAAAAGAACCAATTGTATTCATTAAGGGCTTATTTTTTACCAATACCATTTGATTAGAGATGTGTTCTAGAGAAATACATTTACTGTCCTTAAGCTCCTATTATAACCATGTTTCTAATAAACAGGTTTTTTTTTCTCTGTACAGAGAAATGTACTGAATGTTGAAATTCTTATCAGTGGTAATCAGATATACATTACAGATGTGGTACATAGAGATCAGTTTGAAAATGTTTCCGTATTCCTTTAATGTTTATGCACATGGCATTTTTGAAAAGATCAACCAGAACCAGTTTTGTTCCTTAATGTAGATGGTGACTATAAGGACATCCTGTTGGACCTAGAGCGCACCAATAACAGCAGCGGTGAGATTCAGGAGTGGTGGATCGTGGACCAGCCATCTGCAGAGAAGATCAACATCAGATCTGGAGCAAAGGCAGAGAGGATAGGGGAGGCTGGACTGCAGCTGTATGTTTTCAATGATAAAGTTAGTCCTCCCAGCCTGGGCTTCCTCGCTGGTTATGGGTAAGATCAATGGACCTTATAATAAAAGTATACTTTTTTTTGATATTTTCCACCCCTAACTTTTTTTAAGTGTTGCTACTCTTCTGTCTCACAGTATCATGGGTCTGTATGCCTCTGTGGTGCTGGTCATAGGCAAGTTTGTGCGTGAATTCTTCAGTGGGATCTCACATTCGATCATGTTCGAGGAGCTGCCCTGTGTGGATCGCATTCTCAAACTGTGCACTGACATCTTCCTGGTGCGAGAGACTGGAGAACTGAAGCTGGAGGAAGATCTGTACGCCAAGCTCATCTTCCTCTACCGCTCACCTGAGACCATGATCAAGTGGACCAGGGAGAAGACTAAATGACGCACGAGATTCTACAAGGAACAAGAAGAAATGGAGCGCAAGATGAAGGACGTACCGGCAGAGCTGTGTCCACATAATCGGTGTGCTCACACGATAATGAATATGAAAATGGCCTCCAAATGTGGTCTTCATTAATGTGACTTACAGGTTTAGCTAAACTGAACCTGAAAAGCCAAAGGACAGGGGGAATAGAGCCG
This sequence comes from Noturus placidus, assembly GCA_022414735.1. Lineage (NCBI taxonomy): Eukaryota > Metazoa > Chordata > Actinopteri > Siluriformes > Ictaluridae > Noturus > Noturus placidus. Next base: position 173,339 of record JAFFST010046748.1, read on the forward strand.
CTGCCATAAACTTTAATAAGCAAGCTGTGTTCCAGCACCCCCTACCTGCTAAAACAGAAATTAACTGGATTGTGCAATATACTGTCCTGGTAGCTGTAAACAGAAATTCAACGGAGCAAGAAAAGAAACACAGTGACCGAAGGACACTAGCCACTTTTGATTCGAGAAAATGATGGGAAGTGCTTGGGTCCTTCGTAAAAATGTCAAATGACATACCACCAGGATTCATTACCAGTGTACCATTACCTGATGACCATGTTGTCAGGAGTGTCCATCCATCCATCTTCTACCGCTTACTCCTTTTCATGGTCATGGAGAACCTGGAGCCTATCCCAGGGTGTCAGGAGTGTCATCTCATCAAAACAGTATTTAGTTCATTTTTCCATATGTCATTGAACAGCCACAGCATCAAGAGCTTTTCTCTCCTACAGTTACATATGTGTTGTGTACATTGGGGTGGAATTGTGGTTCACTGACCTGAGCATAAAGCACATTTTGGAAACCTGGTGTCTGAGGTTTCTTTTCTGTCTGAGCCATTCATTTAGTAGTTATAATAATGATCACACATTAGGAAAGGACTCGCATTGAGGTGTTCTGCAGGACCCATTTCAAAAGTTGCAAGAGCAGTCAGGCAGATTTGTTGCTTACAGGACAAAAAGCGTACGTTCATTAACATGGGAGAGAATTGGATTCTTGTGCTGCACTGAGACACATTTATCATGCTCATAATCTCTGGTCAGAGTCATGATGGTTTAAATTACTCATTTGTTTATGTCTTGGGAAACAGAACCAATGGACGGGATTGGTCAAATTTACAGTGGGAGCAGGTGGGACTGGCCAAAGTATCTGCAGGAGAAAGTAGGACTGGTCAAACCTTCTGCAGAAATGGGTGTAATTGGTCAAACTTTGTGGTAGCAGGCAGGATTGGTCAAGGTTGTGCAAGTGTGGGTGGCATGAGTCAAGAAAGTTCAGAGAGGGTGGAATTGGTCAAGTATGTGTGGGAGATTGCACTGGTCATGCAATTTTAGTAGCGGGAGTAAATGGTCATGCATGTGTGGGAGAAAACAGCATTGGTCAAGCGAGGCATGCATGAGTGGGTGAGATCAAGCGAGGACAGGAGTAGCCATCATTGGTCAAGCAAATGTGGGAGCAGGTGGGATTGGTCAAGCCAGTGTGGGAGCAGGTGGAACTGGTCAAGCCAAGGTAGAAGCAGGTGGCATGGGTCAAGCGAGCCAGTGTGGGAGCAGGTGGAACTGGTCAAGCCAGTGTGGGAGCAGGTGGGATGGGTCAAGCGAGCCAGTGTGGGAGAAGGTGGAACTGGTCAAGGCAGTGTGGGAGCAGGTGGAACTGGTCAAGCCAGTGTGGGAGCGGTCAAGCGAGCCAGTGTGGGAGCAGGTGGAACTGGTCAAGCCAGTGTGGGAGCAGGTGGGACGGCTCAAGCGAGCCAGTGTGGGAGCAGCTGGGATTAGTCAAACCAATGTGGGAGTCGGTGGGGTTAGTCAAACCAGTGTGGGAGTCGGTGGGGTTAGTCAAACCAGTGTGGGAGTCGGTGGGGTTAGTCAAACCAGTGTGGGAGCACGTGGTACGGTTCAAGCGAGCCAGTGTGGGAATAGGCAGCCTTGGTTAAGTGAATGTCTGAACATGCAGGACTGTTCAGATGTGTGCAGCAGTGGGCAAGATTGATCTGAATTCCTTCAGGAGTAGGATTAAAAAGCCAAAACAAAACAATATTAGTGCTAGAAATATAATACAAATCACAGCAACGTAAGATTTGTTTTTATATCAGTTTTGTTGGGTTCGGGAAAGTGTTGCACATTTTTCTTCAAAATCTCGATTCTTCACATTTACACATTGGTACATTTACATGCAATTCAGACATTTTAGCATAAGAGATTACAGATAATTTGTCTTAGAACATGCACACAAAATCTCAAAGCACAAAGTGGAATTATAAGGACAAAAAAAATCCATCACACCATACATCATTTTCATCCAACACCTAGCAAAGTCATTTCTTGCTAAACTACTTCAAAAAGAAATTCTCTCAAATCAAGAGTGTCCCCCCCCCCCCAAACCAATATGCAAGAAAATACGTTATATTAAGATCCAGGAAGTAACAATAAGTCATTTCATGCATTTTTACCATGGTTATTAGGCATACCTTTTGAATGTGTAAGTAGTGGCTGAAGGCTGTGTATAAAGTGGCACAAAATAAAGTAAGTAAGGATGGTTTTTTAATAATGTTTTCCTACTATTAAAATTTTCAGGCACGATTGTTTTCAACACTGCAGCATGTAGAGTAAACTTTCATGAGGATTTAATTATCGCCCAAAGTTTTGTACTGATTTTGCTTATAAATTCATACAATAATGATAATAAAAAAAGTCTAATGATGATTGTAATGGTAATACTTAGAAAGTTTGTATAAATTAACCCACACACAGCATGTTACCATGACAAAAACATTATATTATATTAAATAAGCATTTGATTTCATATAACTACAAAAACACTTACTATTACTATAGAGTATTTTTGGATTTTACATGTATCCTATTTTATTTTATTATTCTTCATAAAGATATAACAGCATTGCACATGGCAAAACCTATAACTTTATAAACACATTACAGATTACTCTTTCGTGTTGGGAAAAGCAAAATAAATTTGAGCCTCATCACTGTGATGACTGAATGCAACGATCATGCTTATGCCTTAGTACTCAGGCTGCAGGTGATATGCATGTACTGTATATCTGTTTTTGCTGAACGTATTTGATAAGGCAGATGAAACCATGCGAAGGCTGTGGAGTGTTTCCTTCAGCTGCTCGGAAAGACACAGAAATCCCCCGTGAGTGGAAAGTGGCTCATGAAATGTTCAACTCCATCCCACTACCCATGATGAAAGCAGAGCCTTAATGCTTCAAATCAGGAATCGCTTTTTCATCTCAGAGGCATTGAGCAACAGTGCGTAAAGCCACACCCCCTAAACTAGACATTGTGGATAAAAGGAAAACTCCATCCATCCTCTACCGCTTACTCCTTTATCGACACTTTAGATATGCCAATCAGCCTGTGCAGGTCTTTGGACTGGGGGAGGAAACCGGAGTACCCGGAGGAAACCCCTGAGGCACGGGAAGAACATGCAAACTCCACACACACGGCCCCGGCGTGGCTCGAAACCTGGACCCTGGAGGTGTGAGGCGGACGTGCTAACCACTAAGCCACCATGCGCCCTCACATTAAATACATTTATATTGAAATACTTGTGAGTACTTATCGATTGTTGTGTTGTTGCTGTATTTAAATGATTTCTGTAAGAATTTAGTGGTTGTCTGTCCTACTTATGACAGAGAAGGATGTTGCTAGCACAGTTACAAAGGATTTTAAAAGGAGAAAAGAGTCAATGATTTTAAACATAAGGGATGATGAAAAGGTTATGGACCATTTTCCTGTGACGTTAATGTCATATTAATGAAAATCCAACACAGAAGACTGGATTGCTGACAAGAGGTCACAAAAAAGGTCAACTCATTTATAAAATAAATCTAACATGCCATTGAAGATTGCATGTTAATTCTAAAAATGAATATCAGGGTGGATTTTATCTTTGAACTTAGAACTCATTCTAGCTGTGGCTCAATTCACCAATTCCTGATCAAGCATTAAAGCCAAACATAAAAAATACACAAAGAAAACAGATTTGAGGGTTTTTTTTTTACAACAGTAGAATGTACATTACTGGAAAATGTCTCCCTGTGGTTGAAAATGGACACTGGGATCAGAAATGTTATGGATAACGAACTAACAGAGTCCTCCTGCATACTCGTCCTCCTCTTCGTCAGGTTTATCAGCACCACTGTTCACTCCTCCGTCTCCCTGAGCAGAAGCAACCTTCTTCTTCTTACCTCCTCCAGGCACATTGAGAGTGAGAGCCAGCTTAGCATACTAGAAAACAAAATTGTAAGGTCTACTTGACACATAGTGAAACATGCAGGTAGGAGTCAGGGGTTTGAATATCAGCTTTTAACATAATTATGTATGCAAATGTTAATAATTCCTAGAATGTGGTATGTTGGGAGCTGAAATAAAGAAGACATGGAGTACTCTGTGTTCCACAGGACTGGGTTTGGAAACTCCAATATAGTCTGATCCTACAAAACAATATCTACTGAGTACAGCAATACAGGAAATGTGTACAACAGTAGATTGAAGGATTTTCACTACTCTATTGTTCAACTTTTATTTACTTATATATATATTATATGTATATATTATATGTGTAATATATATATATATATATATATATATACACACACACACACACACACACACACACACACACACAGTGCCTTGCGAAAGTATTCAGCCCCCTTGAACTGTTCGACCTTTTGCCACATTTCAGGCCTCAAACATAAAGATATAAAACTGTAATTTTTTGTGAAGAATCAACAACAGGTGGGACACAATCATGAA
>JAFFST010046749.1:4056-18852 GCA_022414735.1 Noturus placidus
AAAGGAACAGGAAATGAGGAAGGGGGCAAACACTTTTTCACACCACTGTATATATATATACACACAGTATCTCTCTCTCTCTCTCCCTCTCTATCTATCTATGTATATATATATATATATATATTCAGTATCTCACAAGTGAGTACACCCCTCACATTTTTTTAAAATATTTAATTATATCTTTTAATGTGACAACACTGTAGAAATGATACTTTGCTACAATGTAAAGTAGTGAGTGTACAGCTTGTATAACAGTGCAAATTTGCTTTCCCCTAAAAACAACACACAGCCATTAATGTCTAACTGCTGGCAACAAAAGTGAATACACCCCTAAGTGAAAATGTCCAAATTGTGCCAAAGTGTCAATATTTTTTGTGGCCACTGTAGTGATTTTTCTGGAGTACCCTATCCCAGTTATAATATTTTAACTGATACTCATATCATAGAACTGATAAAGCATGCAAAATTATTTCCTCTTACCTTTCTCAGGAAGTGAAACCTTCGTGCCTCTGGGCTCAAGAACCCTTGGAGTCCTTTTTCTACTTTTGAAAATATGGTAACAACAGGAGTCGAACTCTTATAGTGAGATATACGAATCGTCCTAGTATGGACTTTGGTTTATTAAAGAACAATAAAATTACAATTATGTTTAACTCAGAATATAAAAAAAGTAAAGTAAAAATTAACCATAGATCACGCAGGATCTAAACATTTGTTGTTTAGAAGAAAATAAAATATATTTTAAAATAAAAACTGGCTTCTGGTGATATATATATATCACCAGAAGCCAGTTTTATTTTGCCATACCTCGGGTGAATACTTACGCCCTGTTATATATAACATGTATAACAAAGTGGTTATAGCACATAAACATTAGTAACATAATATATAGTGCTGGACAATATTGGTTGTTCTAGGAGACCTGGACCTCAGGAGACCTGGACCTCAGGGATCTGTAGTCCCGTCCCTACTGCTGTATATACACACTGATCAGTGTGTATATGCAGCAGTAGGGACGGGACTACAGATCCCTGAGGTCCAGGTCTCCTAGAACAACCAATATTGTCCAGCACTGCCTTAACCCTCTTGGGCATGGAGTTCATCAGAGCTTCACAGGTTGCCACTGGAGTCCTGTTCCATTCCTTCATGACGACATCACAGAGCTGGTGGTTGTTAGAGACCTTGTGCTCCTCCACCTTCCATTTTAGGATGCGCCACAGATGCTCAACAGGGCTTTGTCCATCACCTTCACCCTCAGCTTCTTGAACAAGGCAGTGGAGGGGTGTTTGGGGTCGTTATCATTTACATTTATTCATTTAGCAGACACTTTTATCTAAAGCGACTTACAAATGAGAAAAATACAAGCAAAGCGATATATCAAGCAGAGAAAAATGCAAGTAGTGCTACCATACAAGATCCATTAACTGAGTTCCAGAAGAAGCAAAGTGCACAGAGTCGAGGTGTAAGTGCAATTGTATTTATTTATTTATTTATTTATATTAATTTTTTATGAGTTGGTTAGGTGTTCCTGGAAGAGGTGGGTCTTTAGCTGTTTTTTGAAGATGGTGAGAGGAATTAAAGTGCCGTGTGAGCGTGAGGCCTAAAGAGAGTAGTCTAAATACAGGCGAGGTTCAGGCAATCGGGCAAACAAACTTTTTCACACAGGGCCATGATGGTTTGGATTTTTTTTCACCTTTAATAATAAACACCTTCATTTACAAATTGCATTTTGTGTTTACTTGTGTTGTCCTTGACTATTGTTTAAATTGGTTTGATGTTCCGAAACACTTAAGTGTGACAAACATGCAAAGGAACAGGAAATGAGGAAGGGGGCAAACACTTTTTCACACCACTGTAGCTGGTGATGGAGTAGCCGTTGTAGAACTTGGCGGACATAGTGAACATGTTCCTCCTTGGAATTAGAATAGATTAGGATGTCATCTATGTAGCTGATCACATTGTGTCCCAGCATGTCATGTAACATGTCATTCATTAGGCATTGGAAGACTGAGGGAGCGTTAGAAGGTCCATACGGCATGACCTGATATTCATAGTGACCCGAAGTTGTGCTGAAACCCGTTTTCCATTCATCTCCTTCTTGAATCCGTACCAAGTTGTATGCACTGCGTAAATCCAATTTCGTGAAGATTGTGGCAGTGTGTAGTTGTTCCAGAGCGATTGGTACTAGAGGTAGTGGGTAACGGTACTTGATGCAACATCGGTTTAATCCTCGGTAATCGATGCACGGTCGTAAACCTCCCCCCCTCTTCTCCATGAAAAAAAAAACCCATGGAGGCTGGAGAAGTAGATGGTCGTATATAACCTTGGTGCAATGCTTCCTGAATGTACTCCTCCATGGCCTTATGTTCAGTGATTATTAACGGATAAACTGTCCCTCACAGTGATGTAGTGCCTGGAAGCACTACAGTGGAAGTGCGAGTTGCCTTTCCTGTCTACAAAATTTGTACTTGTGTAAAACTTAACTTGTTAATTATTTATTACTTTTTTGGGAATATATACAGTGTAGTAAAAAAGTATTTGCCCTATCCTGGTTCTTCTGTTTTTATACACTGTTTAAATACAGTGAGAAGTGCAGTAGGTACAATCAGAATTCAATTAAGCTATTTGCTCGGTATGTTAAAGTGGCGTTCCAACGCTTTTTTTTCTAAAACCTCATTGCATTCAAACAAATCCAAACAGATGACACAATCCATGGGATGACACAATCCATGTATTAGCAATTCTACCCTTAACCAGTTTGCACTCTATAGTGATAGCTTTTAATTCAGCCAATTGGCAGATGAGGGTGCTCACAATGTTTGTGAAATTTCAGACACAAACTTTCAGATGGAACGTCTAAAAGGTTCAAATTTGTGAAGAAATATGACTTTCTGCTAGGTAATCGTGAGTGATCTCAGTGACTGGCTCCACAGAATTAATTAGGCAATACAACACTACAGTTTGTGCATTAGAATAACCTCATATCCTGTTCTTTGTCGAGCTATGTGTTGTACGTAGATTAAATTCAAAATAAAAGTGACCTGGTGTGGTGAGTGTAAGATCATTGAGTGAGAGAGCAATTTTTCCAGTGATCTGCACTAAGAGAGCAGCTTTAGCCATGGCACGCCAACGTGTTGGCAATCCTTGTGCCGCCAAATCCAATGTTTTAAAAATCCAATGTTCAAATCCAAATCCAATGTTAAAAAAATCCAAATCCAATGTTAAATAAATAACCTAAAGACCTGCAAGTGCCCCATACTCCTGAGCCAGGATCCCCCCCCAGTGGCGCCCCCTCTCACTTAGTCACATATAAGAGAAAGTCTTTGTTGTACTTGGCCAGCCATAGTACAGGTGCAGAGCATAAGTCCATTCAATGTCAGGCTCTTCAATAGAACTCCCAGCTCTGAGGATTTTGTCATGAAGAGAGCAATCAGTGGTCCACTGCAGACCATACTTGATAATGTCCAGGAAGCTTAGTATTCACTGTGCCTTATAGGGCGGAGGATGACCCCAGTAATGTCCTGTCGGCCTTGGGAGCATGCTCTGACCACAGAGAAGTAAACCACAGGGGAGTCCACAGCCCCTGAGAGAAACGCACCCAGGTGTACTACTAATCTTGGAATGGTAAGGGGAGTAACGGCCTTGAGCTCTCACATGCAGGCACACTGGGAAAAAGAGCTGAACACAGTTCAACAACAGAAAAATAATAAATATCACATGGAATTGAATAGACTACAGTAGGGACATCTATAATGGATTTACTGGGATGACTAGTTCATTGCTTTTGCAAATTTTTGTGTAAAATGCCATCCTCTTCCAGACTTAAACATACTGGGTGAGTTGTATTGCAGAACCTATCACAGTTGTCATCACACCTTGCCGTAATAATGCTGTAATTAATGCTGCAATAATGCTAGAATAATTGGGCATGTCCCTTCATCCTTTTCTGAGGATGCAGGATATTGTTTACAGGACACAGAATGACTATTCTTTACTTTAGCTCAATACAGTGTACATGTTACTTGCAGTAGTTCGTCTTTATGTAGTCTATAATGAGCCGGGTGTGTTAGCGAGTTCAGGATTAGGGGTGCCACCATCACTGTCCAATTATGGAACTGGAGTCAGACAACTGGGCACACAACTTCAAAACCCATCATTAAATGTTCAATTTATGCATCAAATCAAGGCCTAGTAAATTAAAAGGTGAATAATTATTAGGTGATTTACTGTACAGTAATCTTAATAATGTAGAAAGCCATTCAAAATGTGGAGTTCAGTTTAAAAAAAAAAAAAATTAACATATTAAGCCTTCTGATGTTTACAGAGCACTCAAATTGCTCAGTATAAACAAATCACAAGGCCCTGATTGTGTGGAATCTGTATTTTTGAAATTATCTATTTGAAATATTATTTAATCGTCTTTAACTTATCCTTTTTAATCTTTTATTAGTGATATCCCAAACATTTGGAAATCAGCTTTTGTTGTTCTTTAAAATGATGTTCCTTATTTAATGATGTTCCCGCATTCTCCACCAGAGGGGGCTAGAATACCACTATAGCCCAACCCTAAAGCTCTATGTCCTATCCAACATTTCTAGAAAGCCTTATCAGTGACCTGTTGACATATATTATCCATCCATCCATCCATCCATCTTCAACCGCTTACTCCTTTTTCAGGGTCACTGGGAACCTGGAGCCTATCCCAGGAGGCATTGGGCACAAGGCGGGGTACACCCTGGACAGGGTGCCAGTACATATATTATCAGTTTGCATAAAAGTATTTTCTAGTAATTAAAGTTTCATAAAAACATAGTACCACAACAGCCATTTTGAAAGTCTTAAACAGTATCACATAATCTCTAGATAAAGGTAACTACTGCACTTCCCTCTTTATCAAAGGCTTTTGACACAGTGGATCATGGAATATTGCTGCAGAAATTAAATAATGTTGGTCTATCAAATCTTTTCAAAATTATTGAAAATTATTATATTCCTCTAATCAAAGGAATAACACCTATCATAGCAGGGTCTTCTACATATTTAGTTAATCTGTCAAATCTGTCAAAGAGTTCTAGTTGGTTGTCTTTAAAAATGCAACCCCAATTGGCAAAGATTCATTCATATCCCTTCCTAAATTCCTTTCTCAACATCCTTCTGTTGAATGAAAAAACAAAACTCCTTTAGTCTAGGACTATTTGTGATGTACACTAACCTAACTAATCTGTGCTAATGAGTGATAATCCCAATAATGCAGAGCAAAAATAGTGTAAATGATTTCGAGATCTAAACATGTATTTACAGTTCTCTAGTCTCTTTTATCCCACTATTTTTTATTCAAAACAACGTAGTTGAGTACAACAATAGTGTTTAGTTTAAATGGTAGACATGCATGCATCCCTGTGTCCCTTTACAACTGTATCACACTCACAGTATCACTCAGAACCTTCATACATGACACCATTAATTTTGTTCACTTTATTTTAAATATATCCAACTAGGAGTAATGCGTATATGTCTTTAATGTAGATGAAATTTATCATCCATGAGTTTTGTTTCAATTTAACACCGATTTGTTTCCTTTGCTGAGCACCAATTGTGAAAGGCATAAAATTCCCTTTATAAAATGTATCCATTTCAATTAAACTGTATTTGATCATATTAAGATGGTGTTACGTCTACTCATGTCACAAACTACATTTCCCATCCTACACTGCGGCCTACAAACATGGCTGGCTGCCATGGACTACACATGTGTAGTGTAGTGTATGTGTGTATACATGTATGTAGTCCATGGCAGCCAGCCATGTTTGTAGGATGGGAAATGTAGTTTGTGACATGAGTAGACGTAACACCATCTTAATATGATCAAATACAGTTTAACTGAAATGGATACATTTTATAATGGGAATTTTAGGGAATTTTATTTTGGCTTCCCATCTGGGTCACCAAAATATAAAACTGAATTTAGCCTATTACCCAAAGACACTTAGAATTTAATCTAGAAACAGATACTCACATATTCAATTTGAGAAAGAAAAAAATAAAGACACAAGCGATGAGTGAGGAAAAGCAAGAGTCCATGTTTATTTGTTCCATTGAGAGTCTCAAAAGCGATCCCAAAATCCAGAGCTAAAACTCTTCTATTTATACAGTTTTCTTAAGTCAGGGTGATCCAGAGAGAGCTCACCACCTCCCATCTGCAGGTGCAGTCAGCTGAAATACACAGGGTCAGAACGCCCTGACCTAGCCTCTAATCTGCAGGATCAGAACGTTCTGACCTAGCTGGTAGGACATTACATCATAATGTGACCAGCCTCAACCTTGGTCCCCCTCGTAGCTATTTAATGTATTTTTTATACACTACAAAAACCAGTTGGAGAAAGAAAAGTAAGGCACCAGCCGTGAGTGAGAAGAAGCAAGGTTCCATGATTATTGGTTCCACCACATGAGATCCACACTGATGAGAATTCTCAGAAGTGATCTGACACCCAGAGCTGAAGCTCCCTTATTTATACAGTCCCTTATTTATAACACAAGAGCTTTCCCATAACACCAATATGTCCAGAATGAGCTTTCCAATAATACCGATATGTCCATGACACAACATTTTGGAGAGACTTTGGTCTCACGGGGTCTGCTGTTCCCATAGATGGTTATTTTGTGGCTCCAGCTGTTCCCATCGACGGTTAACTCATAGCCCTAGCCGTTCCCATCGATGGTTATCTCACAGCCCTAGCCATTCCCATCTACGGTTATCTCACAGGTGCAACTTGGCTCAATTACCCTTATAAACGGCCTGTCTTGATTCTCTCTTAAAAATTAAGGTGTACGTCTCTGTCACTCCTGACTTTTTACTCGTGAGAAAATGATCCTCCACACCTTCATGTACATTATGAGTAAGTTTCTTTCACATTTTTCTGTATTTCTATTTATAATGTTTTCTTTCATATTTGCTCTACATTTTTTTATATGTGGTTATACTGCTTGCAAGTATTTAACCCCTTTACTGTACTCCACACTTCATAATTTCCTTATAATATCCTCATAATCCTTATACTCCTTGTATTATCCTTATAATATCCTTCTGTATGTGTGTGCACAGCATAGGCCTCGGTGTGTGTGTGTGTGTGTGTGTGTGTGTGTGTGTGTGTGTGTTATGTCTACATGCCTGACCTTGACTGTGTGTGTGTGTGTGCCTCTCAGTCTGCGCTCCTCAACTTCTATATTTCTCCATGAAAAATATATCATAATATTAATCTTAAAGTGTGAATCCAATTCATCAATATCCTAATACAGTTTGTTTACTTCTATGTGTCCTAGGTGCCGGCCATTTTTTCTTATCTCCTTTACTGGAGGGGCTGGATTTGGATCTGAACACTCGCTATCAGCTCGCGCGTCTCACTGCTGACATCACTACGCTACTCGATGTTCTTTGCACCCCCTCTAGAAACGCCCCCCCGATATAGAATCCTCCCAGTGAATGTGTGTATTGATGCCTCTACACAGACAGTCCCTCTGCCTGACCCTTCCTCCAACTATCAGACTGAGGACAACGTGACCTTCTCTGACCTGGGTTTCTGACCACTATCCCCTTTTCTCACCTACCAGCCCCGAGTACTCTCCTCCGTACACCTCGGCTGGCTATCCCACGTCCCCAAGACGCACCCCGTTTTATCACCCATTTTTTTCCCTACCGCTCCCCCCGGGAGTACAATCCCACCAGTCCTGTGAATTCTCAATAAAATAATCATACTTGACCTCCCTCGTGTTTACTTCATGTGTTTGTTATACACAGCATTCTCCCCTGTGAGGCTATACAGCCTCATAAACTACCTAAATTAAGCATATATCTGTGGAGAAACTGGTTCTGCCGCACCCCATGTCCGTCCCCCGCTAGCTACCAGAGGATAACTCTAATAAAACCATAATTCCTGTGATCATGCTGTCATCGAATGGGTCCCTTACAGTAACCACTAACACGCTACACTGATCACGCTACACTGACCACTTTGTACCGGACCCATGTAGATGTACCTAGCCATTAACCCAAAACACGGGTCTTACCGTCCAACCTGCCACTCCGCAGGCAAAGTCTGGAGCACACGTTGGCCCCCAAAGAACCAGAACACATCAGCAAGGGGAACAGTACCAGCACTAAGATCTGGGAGGGGAATGGTCGCATTCACAGAGTTGGTTGTGCATGAATCACAGACAGAGAGAGTATTGATGTGCAAATCATCAGCGACCAGGGGACATTACATCGGGCGGACAAGTTTCCCAAAGGATACACGCCAAAAGAAGGACAGAGGCAAACGGGAAAGAACAAGGGCAGAGATGGTTGGTAAACGAGGACAAATGTCTACACTTGAGTGGAAACAATGCAAAACAGGCATGAGGAGTATGCACTGTACATCCAAAGTCAACAGAAAGGGATCCAAAAAGGCATACAGTGGGACACAAAAAAATCAACATAATAGGGGACGATGAGGCATTCCGTGAGGTTCCCCATGGGCAGCATAAAATGGGGAGTGGGCCAACAATCATGGCAAACGAGACACGAGTGATCCGTCACCGACTGGGCAGTATGGAACATCCACGCCAAATACATATTACTCTGCTCCACTGCAAGAGAGGTGTTAACGGTGGAGACTGAATAGCATTGCAATTTCATCAAATCATGTGCAACGGGGGAGGACACCGAAGGGGCAATAAGGGGGTGGGAGGGACGGAGTGCATGGAATGTGAACAGTGAACCTGCACTATCAGGATAAGAACATGCTGAGCAGAGAAATGGTAGCCATAGAGGGCCGATGGTGGGTGGCTTGAAAGAGCACCTGCTCGCCCGTGCTATACGAGTAATCCTAAATTGTTCCACGTGAATTACCATTGACCGAAGCCAATTGAGGGCTCCCGCCAATCAGAGACTCCTCGTGGGCGTGTCTAAGGAGAGCTAACACGAACATCGAGCTGTGTGAACCCACATCTAAGCCAGGGGCAGACCAGGACCGAGCACACCTAATACGGGGATAGGGGGCTGTGTGGGAAGTAGCAACCAACCATGGGTGGAGCGTGCTACAGGACTCCAGGCTATCATCGAATGTATGGATAGTCCTTCCGAACATTGGGTCGTAAAAAAAAGAAAAAAAACGCTATTAGCCCTTCTGCAAAAATCCCTGCCCAGGCAGCTCCAATCACCCTACCCTCATACGTGCTACTATTCTGTGGAACCCGTGCCATCAGTCCCCTCCGGCACCGGTGAAGGGGGAGTGTGCAAGGAGTCATGCGGAGACTGAAGCTCGGGAGGTAAGCCCAAATGTGCCTCAAGGGACTGTAGCGTATCAAAGTCAATAGTGTCCAGGGGCAAGGCGACAGGGTCATCAGAGCTCTGAAAGAGAGGGGCATATGTGGACAGAATATCCTCAGGTGGGGGTACAAGTTCCTGCGAGCCAGTAGCTACATCAACTGACACTTCTATCGGGGTGAGAGCGCAGGATAAAGATCAGATTTAGGAGTAGAGTGAAACGATGAGCCGGTTGAGCTACTGACATCAGACTGAGATATTCTTCCCAGTTTCTCAATGGCCCGCCGCTTAGTCTGGGCTCCAGTGCTGTGACAGGCCTCGGGGACGGTTCTGAATCACTGTCACTATCGGTGGACATCACTGCCTCAGCAGGACCCAAGGGCTGCCTTGAACTGACTAGGCCAGAGGTAGAGAGTGGTTCGTTGGTTGTGTCTCCCTTACCTGGTCCGACGTGGCTGCAGTGGTACCAGTAATCCCCTCAACTTTTACAGCGAAAGGGTGAAGGGTCCTTCTCAGCGTCCCACGAGGGGGCCCTTCCTCTTGAAGATGTGAATATACACCTTGTGCCCGGGTGCCACTAGACACACATCCTCCCGTATCTCATTCTCTTCATGGGCCGCCTCACAAACCTGTGAATACAAATGTCTATGGATTTAGGTGAGGGTTTGCACATACTCCTGCATCTCGCCCTCTAATTGTGCCAAAGACGGCCCTGAGTATGGACCTCGGATGAACGCCATGGTCATTCAGCGCCCTGTAAGCATTTCAAGGAGAGTCAAGTGCGTGATGTGACTGGTCTACGAACACATCTTCATTAATGGCAGTGGCAAGGCTTGGACCCAATTTAGGTGAGAGCTCTCATATTTTTGCCAGTTTTCTTTGTAGAGTACCGTTTACACACTCCACCATGCCATAGGATTGAGGATCAAGTTTATGATCCACCCTCAAGGTAGACGCAACATCGTCTTTGAGGTTATTCACCAAGTGAGTGCCATTATCCGAACTCAGAAAATCTGGAATAACGAACTGACATAAACCGATGTATGACCTCGCGACATAAAAATTTAGCATTAAACCTAGCTTCCTCCTTGGAAGTCGCAGTTGCCTCCACCCACCTGCTAAAGCGATCTGCTATTACTAGGTTATTGTTACATGACGGCAAACGCGTAGTCGCAGTAGCGATGAGAACTACATTCACCAATTGGAGGCGGATCCATCTCACTCTGCACCACACCCATCGAGTTACAAGTTAATGCACTGCACCACGAGACCATAACCCTTTATGTAACAGTTTCCACTTGGCACCTCGTCATTCTTTGCCTCCCTTGGCTCACACGCCATGACCCCCAAATATCATGGGCCACTAGACAGATTACCAAGTGGTCTTCCCATTGCCTTCAACACTGCCTAACGCCCCCCCCCCGTTCCGGTAGCCACCACTACCATGGAGAGTCCCCTAGCCCACGTTCCTGTCACGGTCCCACCAGGATATAGTGATCGTATCAAGGTGTTCAGCCAAGAAAGGAGTTGGATGCACCTCTGCCCGCGCATTCCTCTGTGACCGGTACGTAACAGATATAGCGCTTTCCTTCTTTCTTGTTGTCTGCTCCCATGCCTACATAATCCATCACTATATGCCGGAAAGGTCCCATTGTTGGGGGAATATGCCCTAAGGGGGCATTAAAGTTATTTCGCACATTGTTCCTGATGCACACGTCACACCTGTTCAGAGCATGGTCCACTATACTGGCCAGGTATGGGGACCACCATTTCTTACGGATTTTTTGGATAGTATCGACCCTATGGGTGTGGTCCAAGCCATGGGCTTCTTTGATCAAGAGCGAGAGGTAGCTGGCTGGGGCTACACACAACCCTTCCATGCTGCACCACAAACCAGTACCCGCCTCCTTTTTCTCCCCCCATTTTATCCACACAGTTATTTCGGCCACCCCTGCTGTGTTTTGCAGCTCTACTAAATGGGCCACATTGTCTTCCTGTGGATGCCGCAGCTGACTCTTCCCAGGCTGAGTCAAGGCCATCATTTGAGCAGGTCCATCAAACTCCAGGGTGCATAATGCAGGGTTTTCATTTGACCATAATAGGCATCTGACCTTTGGGTGACAAACCCTGATCAAGGCTAAACTCAGGCTGGAAATGGGAATGTGCTAAGATAGGAGTCTCTGGAATACCAGGCTGGAATCTCACTGGGGGCCTCAGGAACGCCCTGCTCCCTGCAATAGCTTCACTAGCCTCCGCCTTCCTCGGGTGGGTGGTCCCCAGGTCCTCCTCCTCGCTGACATCCTGTCCAATATCTCCTTCGTTTTTCGTTTCAGTCCCTTCACTCTCAGTCCTCCCTTGTCCTTCCAGATCCATGTCTGAACTCACTTGCTTCTTCTTCTGCTGATGGTATATTAGGACCCTTAAGGCCATACTCAGGCTTTTTACCTGCTTTCCTGCTGACTGATTCAGTGCTTTTTCCGACCTCTGTGGCTTTGATTCTCCCAGTCAGGGCTTGTGCACCTTCTTTGCCAGCCTTCGACATTTGAAATGCTTGACCTGTGAGATCTTTCAATTCATCCATTTTACCCACGCTGTATCAAATCCCATTCTCCAGCCATCTAATTCTTCCCTCCAATTCCTTTTGTCCTCTGTTGCATATGGGGTGAGCACCATATCCCCTTCTATGTGGGCCATCTGCCCTTCATTGTTTATTGGCTTACCTTTTTCTCCTCCTCTAGTGCGTGGAGCCTCTGGTGCTATGTTTTCACACTCATGCACTCTCTCACTCCTATGCCCTTTTTGCTTCTCACTGGTACGGTGCTCCTCTTGATCCTGTATTTCCTCCAGTTTCCTTTTTCCAATTTTCTTTTTTTGCTTGTGCACCATCGGCAGTGACCCTCGCCTCGGGGTGCTATTGGGAGTGTTTGCTAATCACCCTCTCTATCTGGCTCACCGCTATCTTACACTCGGCCATAGCTCTGCTACAGGTCTTGTCTCACACCTTTCAGCCCCTAGCGTTCTTATGGTTTATCTATACGTGCCCCCCTCCTAGTCGCCTTCGCAGTTATCGCAGTTATCCCTCACAGCCAAATGTTTTCCCTTTTTTTATTCTCCTACCTTGTCCGGCTGTCTACCTCATACCGTTTTATTCCTATTTCCCCTTCCGTCCGTACTCAGTCCGGCTGCCCTAGGGACTCACACCCACGCAGTGTACCAACATGCCAACATGCGTTTCATATGACAATTAATCTTAGAACTAAGTTCTAAGTGATTCACACAATGGACAATCTGGCAGATGTCTTAAATATCTACACATTATTAAAACATATATTCAATTTAACCCAATTTTAAAACATACATTCAATATATTAAGGATACCAACACTTAATACACATGGGCCACGATGTTGATGCTTTTAGATTAGATTTTTTAGGGCGGCTGTGGCTCAGTCGGTAGAGCGGGTTGTCTACTAATCCGCTAATCGTGGGGTTGGTGGTTCGAATCCCGGCCCGGGTGATCCCATGCCGAAGTGTCCTTGGGCAAGGCACTGAACCCTAAGTTGCCCCCGATGGCAAGCTAGCACCTTGCATGGAAGCTCTGCTACCATTGGTGTATGAGTGTGCTCTCATTTGTAAATCGCTTTGGATAAAAGCGTCTGCTAAATGAATAAATGTAGATTAGTATTATTAAAATTTTCACTTGCACCGATGGTTAACATGTTTGTTTAGTCACAGATAGTCACACATCACAACTACATCACCTACGGACCTTTGCCTCTTTCATTCACAAAAAGGAATTCAGCAAGGGATATGAATCTTTGCCACTTGGGGGTAACTGAACATCAGAGTATAAAGCACCTTAATGGAGAGGTGATATTCTCTATCTTTCTTTCACATAAATGCAGGCCCGCACAGCGAAGAACACACACTCACTCACTCTTATCTCCAAAACTAACTTTTGGAGTTTATCACACACCCCAACTTCTTATGTATGAAGCTTATATTCACATAGATTAACTGCAACATTCACATTCGTCTCCAAAACTATTTTTCACAGCTTATCAACCACACATATCTCCTTATGTATGAAGCTTCTATTTATATAAATGTAACATTCACATTTGTCTCCAAAACTATTTTTCAGAGCTTATCAAACAAACTTTACACTGATTACTGCAACATTCACAATTGTCTCCACAACTAATTTTTAGAGCTCATCACCCACACATGTCTCTTTTTTTTATCACCAACGCAAGCAAGCTCTCACACACATTATATTCACACACTGTTTCACATATTTATATGATTACACACACAATTATCACATTTATAACCGGGCACGCTTCTCTTGATGGGTCCTTACCGTGAGTTGCGTGACCCGGACCTTTACCCCCTCTCTATCCAGCCCTGGAATCTTTCACCAGTGGTATTAGGGGTCCCCCACCAAAGCAGCCGCCACCTCACGTGGCAGGTATCTGGGGGTTCGAGGCCTCACTTCACCTGCCTTCTATCCAGCCCTGAGTCTTTCATCAGCGGTATTGCAGGACTTTCACTCACTCAACACATATACACACTATCATTACACAACCTTATACAGCTTATACATAAACCTTGCACAATTACAATTAGTTTACACTTCTCTTACCTTTTCTCACTCACTCAAGGTTCTTTTGGAGACCAACTTAGTCTTTCTTCCCACCCCGGGGCTTCCCACTCGTGACAACAGATCACTAAGCTTTGAATCAACAGGCATCTGCAGAGCCTTTTTCCTACACGACCTATCTGTTGCCTTAGAGAGTGAAGTCCCAGGGAGAGATTACAGATGTATGGATCTTAGCCCGGTCCCATCTGGGTTGCCAAATGTTGGCTTAAATTTAGCCTATTACCCAAAGACACTTAAAAATAAATTTAACATAGAAGCAAATACTCACATATTCAAAACCAGTTGGAGAAAGAAAAGTAAGACACCAGCCGTGAGTGAGAAGAAGCAAGGTTCCAGGTTTATTGGTTCCACCACACAAGATTCACACCGATGAGAATTCTCAGAAGTGATCTGACACCCGGAGCTGAAGCTCCCCCATTTATACAGTTTGCTACACCCAAACACAAGAGCTTTCCCATAACACCAATATGTCCAGAATGAGCTTTCCCATAACACCAATATGATTAGAAAGAGCTTTCCTATAATACCAATATGTCCATGACACAACATTTTGGAGAGACTTTGGTCTCACGTGGTCTGCTGTTCCCATAGATAGTTATTTTGCAGCTCCAGCCATTCCCATCGACGGTTATCTCACAGCCCTAGCAATTCCCATCTACGATTATTTCACAGCCCTAGCCGTTCCCATCGACGGTTATCTCGCAGGTGCAACTTGGCTCAATTACCCTTATAAAATAATTTTTTATTTTTTATTGATTCTTAAACACTTTTCAGAGTACAACAAAATATATCAATACAGAATCAATATTTTTTTTTTTACCCAATAACAGCCC
>JAFFST010046756.1:0-11178 GCA_022414735.1 Noturus placidus
AAAAAAAAAAAAAAAAAGAAAAGATTTGCGTACAGACAACGTTGTCAAAACAATTTCTGTTCACACAGATCCGTGAAAATGACTAAAAACGCTGTATTATGCATGCCAGGCCAGTAGTTGGCGATGTCACTTTGTAAAGAAACACTACTCGTCTGCGCACATAAGCATTCACATCAACATTCCACCATATTGATCCGCGCAAGACTGCCCTATAAACAAATTGTCATGTATCAAGGAGGTAACTCTGGACTTCAATTCCCATCAGCCACTGCACTGTACACTGTACATGACCACCTGCACCTGAATCACATTTCTTTTAAGGAGCACACCTATATATAGCCATTGTTTGCACTGTTTCTCTGTCTTACATTTGTCTTAGACTACCGTCTTCCATGTTACCGTGTTTTGGTCTTGTTAGTTTGTGTAGTCTGTACCACAGTGCATCAGTCTAAGTATCCTTTGTGTTTTGGTTGGTTATATAATAAAACATTGAAAATATGTGATTGCTTCCATAACCATCTTGGAAACATGACACAACTAAGTAAATGGGGGAGCTGCAGTTTTTCTGGATAAAAAGTACAATAACATTTCAATTTCTCAAATGATTTCAATGGTTTCTGATGTACATAGAGTACAAAAAAAAAGTTCTGTCACCAGTTACTTAGAATCTCGATAGTTAGACTTGGAAAATTGTTCATTGTCATAAAGAATTGTAAAAACTCACTCTTTTCAAGCATAGATTTGGCTTATTTAACTTGGTTAATAAATGCAGAGACGTCCCTAATTTAATCTAATTTAATGTACATGAAATTTGCAAAAAGTTTTCATTGTGGAAATGGATAGACTGAACACATAATACACGTGCACATGACGTTATGACCCCTGCTACAACTGATCCCACTCTCCCTTATATTGCACAACCTATAATTTAAATGTTCAAAAAATTTGCAAAGCAGTCAGCTATAGCAAAAGTAAGATCTTTTCTAATTGAAAAAGAATATGATGAGCAGCATTAAGAGCAATGAAATATGGATATTTAAATTAAATGTTTAATTATGCTTTTTCGTGAGGATCATATACTTCATAATTTTTTTCTGTACAGCTACATTTTTCTAGATTTTTTACCTAATTACCTCAATCAGTGTTTTAGTGATGCATTTGTATTTGTAATAGCAATTTCATTTTTAGTTTTTATTTCTAGTTTCTAGACCAAACCACAAGAGAGAGTCAGTCGAGTGTTAAAATCACTTTAAACGATAAAACCAGTTCTAACCAGTACATAACCAATTTAAAAGCTGTTAACAAAGATCCAGAAACTGGCAATACTTCATGTTGCTTTAATCTTTTTAACAAACTGTCATACAAAATACAATGGCTACATTTACATGCACATCAATATTACGATATTAATTGGAATTTGGCAATATTCTAAGTAGTACTGAATCACTGAGTCATGTAAACGCCGCAGTCCGATTGCCCAATTCAGATTAATACAATATTCTGATTCTCAAATTCTGATTCGCAGACCTGGAATATGGCTATTTTAAATGGAAATGTGTTGCATGTAAACACCTTATTCAGAAAAGTCATTGAAAAGAGATATGCGCATGCTCAGTTTGCAAAGAATTGTGGGTCCTAACAAATGCTTAGCTGTAGGCTAATTATTTAGGAATGGCAACTCAGTCATACTTACAACTACCATGTACACAGGAATATTCCCATGCCTGTACGAATATAAACATCATATTCGGAATATGGCTGCAACTTGAATGTAGACCTTAAAGGGAATTTGCTGTGCAAGCAACCATAGCCATTGTTACGTATTGTTCCGTCAGTTTCACTGCCTACCAGCCACCAACAGGAAAAAACTCACCAGAGCTTTAATCATGACCTACAAAATGATAGATAAAATTTCTACTTTATTTCACTCCCTTCTGGTCACAGATACAAGAAACCTCAAGAAAGGAACCATTTCTTTTTTTCACAGCATGAAAGCGTGAGAGCATGTGTCTGAACATTTGTATTTGTTTACCTTTCAACGACTTTATCACAGAATGATCACAGAGTGAGTCAGATGGGCACCAGCAGCATATCTAACAAAATACTAAGAAAAGTATTTCAACATCTCCCTGTCCAGGGTGTACCCCGCCTTGTGCCTGATGCTCACTGGGATAGGCTCCAGGTTCCCCGTGACCCTGAAAAGGAGTAAGCGGTAGAAGATAGATGTATGGATGGAAGTATATCAACATCACAGGATCGCAGGTGTAAATGGACATACATTACATAATGGATCCAGAGGAATACAATATACCAGTTTACTCTTCCAGCACTGTTTTTTATTTAAACAACATGACAAGAACAATCTAGTAAGGAGCTTTATTTCTGCTTGAGCATGCTTGTAACATTCCACTTTTTCACTAGAGCACTACATAGACATAAACATTTTATGTCAATAAGGGCAGTTCAGTCATGTTCTAGGATTGAATACGTTGCTGATATACATAAATAAGCTGAGATTTTGTTAGTGATCTGTAGACATTTAATACTTCAGAGGTTCTAATTACAACAATCAGATGCAATGAACAATTTTCAAGTATTTTTAATTGAATTGATGTCATGGACGGAAAAAAGCCATAATTCCTTCCAGTATGTGTTTTACTGATTATGTACAGCACATGTGGACAAAAAAATCTTGACTAAACTGCTGTGTAATATATTGTAAATTATATTCTTAAATCTCTGTGTTGAACTGTAGGGTTGTGTTCTTCATCTTCTGCCAGTAGTGTTCTTCAAACCGCTCATTTTCAGCCACAGTGAAGTGACTCTTCCAGTCTCCAACTTTACCTAGGGAAAATAAATAGTTTTCACTCACTGCCGCAACCCTTCCTCCAATTCTCTGGCCATACTGACTACCCCTCTCCCTCCCAATAGGACTGTGGTTCCCTACCCCATTGTTTATTATTTTATTACTGAAATTCTCTTACAAAACACTTGATGGTATATTATTTTATATTCCCCCATCTCTCTTTTTACCTTTGCTTTTCTCTTCCAGCATAATCTGTTGTTTTTTATTCAGGTAAATCTTAAATACAGTGTGACATGAACATTAATCAAATTCTGACCTAAAACCTCACCGAATAATCTAGCTGTAGTTGAATAATTAAGCAGGCAAATGTGCTACTTTCTCACTACCTGGCCACTTTAAAACACAGAAGGTCTTACCGTAGTTTAAAAAAAAAACATGCCACAACTAGTATAGATGTAGTAGCTAAACAGTCTTGCTCCATTCATTAGATGCCCTTTCTGTGTCGACTGTTTGAAAATGCCCCACATTCTTTATTAATGGCATATCAACCTTTGCGCATGAATGGTGAGATCTTGAAGTCCATGTGTGAGAATGAGGAATAGTTGATCATGTTGTTCTGCTTCATAGCATCAAAGTGAACAGCTTTTGTAATTCTCTCCCTCTCTTCCGCTGGTGTAGCGAAACCAAGGAAGGAGCACAGTCGCTCAACTTCATTCCCAGTGTTCTGGACAAGAGTGGAAGAAAATCCCACCTTAAGCAGCATCAAGCTAATTCATTCACTACTTTATTCAAAAGCTTTTTTTTTTTGTTAAAATAAACATCAGGTTCCATGAAAGAGAGGCAACTGAACATGCTATCTATTGTTTTTACCTCTACCATGTCTTCAAAGAACATGTAGTGAAGATTAGAGTATGTGTGCTTTTTCTCCCAGTAGCCCATCACATGATCATACCAAGGTCCAAACACCACTAAAAATAAATCAAATAAATGAGATCATTCATAATTTTGTATTCATTTGCAGTGACAGGTATCTATAAAGGAACCCAAATTATGGTAGCAAAATGCCCCCACATTATAACAGAGCTGCAGTATTTTTTTCCACCTTGTCAAACCTGTATATATCAATCTCACTAACACACGCTTTCCATCCATGAAACTCTGTAAAAAAGTGTTCCAGTTTCCCGGCTCAGGTAGTAAGTTGATCATACGAGCAAAGTGGAAATAAGACACAGCATTGTCTTTGGCATTGCGAGCTACATAAACAACCTAGTAAGAGACACACAAACAGTTACAGAAGGATGGAAAGAAAGATTTTTTAAAAAGCAGTACACAACATTTGGTTCTGGTGAAGGGCTAAGCTAATTTTTTTTTCTGTCATTAACTTCAATATGGTTCAATTTATAGCTTCAATATTCAGTGAGGTTTTAATGGCATTTATGAAATGGATCACAGTATAATTCTAAACATTTGTCATAGTCAGAGTCGGCCTCTTGTCCCTGTTTCCACGGTAATAGCCGAGTAACCAACTCCAGGATCCCTGATTCTGTATACAGTCTCTGTGGAGTTTGGGGTCGTCCATATATTACGTCATCAAATTTTCAGCCATTTTTAACCCCCCCCCATGTCATCTAACATCATCAGGCCCTTAACCCCCCCCCCCTGATGACGTCATCATCTTAGATGTACACTTTTACTTTTTTACTTTTACTTTTAGGAAGTCTGGGGCTGCCACCGGAATTATCTCCTAATATTTTGCACATTGTTACGATACCACAGAAATACTGACGTCACACACATCCTGTGGCGTATAATACGCCACAGGATGTGCGTGTGACGTCAGTATTACTGTTTGTTTGTTTGTTTGCTATTTTGGCAATTTGCAAATATTTCAGTAAGTAAATAAGTAAATGATGAATGTGACAGTGGTGACACTAAACACGGGGAAGATGCAAATACATTGATGACATAATCACGTGAACCCCCCCCCATCATCATCGGACGTCATCGTACCCTTCACCCCCTTCTTGATGACGTAATATATGCACGACCCCTCTCACGTGTTGTTCACGTCGGTTTCTTCTGGATTTTCTGCCACCTCCCAAAAACACACATTAGACTGGCTACACTAAACTGCCCCTAGCCATAAATCTGTAAATGTAAATGTGAATCTGTGAATGGTGCCTGAGATGGACTAGCATCCATCTATCCACAGGATAGGCTCTAGATTTATCATGACCCTGACTTGGATAAAAAGTGATTAATGAACGAATGAATAATTAATTATTATTATTATTATTATTATTATTATTATTATTATTATTATTATTATTATTATTATTGTTGTTGTTGATTCAGTTCATATTACCACAATATTAAATACATAAATATATACTATAAAATCCCTTCAGTAGCATTTCTATCCCTACAGATATCTTATGTGTTGATTCTTATTAATTAATCAGTAACAAATTTGTGTCACGCCACTGATGACTACATAGTTAAGAATTTCCACACACTGTAACCTGCAGTTATGTAAACAAGGCCGCATAGTGAAGAAATTCCATACTGTACCTTGCAGTTCTGTTCCCAGAAGGACTTGGGCACCAACTGAACAGGTAGATGAGTTTTGATTAGCCGTGGTGTGGTGGGCAATTTATCTGCCAGATCAACCCCTGCATATGGAAGAAAGGCTCTTCATGGACTTTTTAATTTTCAGCCATTATATTATACGGCTTACTTATAGCTGTTTATAACTGTAAAGAAAAGGATGATAGAAGGAAATCCAATGACCTGTAGGCATCTCAGGAAAGACTGACTCAAGAAAAGGCACTCTTACATAGATGGGCAGAGAGGTCTCATGCTCTGGTGCTGTATTGTGAAAATAAAGTAGATCCAAAATGTAGGAGACCCAGGTAGTACCTGTAGGATAAAGGCCTCACTAGCATACTTGATCAAATAATTCATTTTAAGAAGCAAAAAATATAGCCTACCTGCTTTGGGGTAAGTAGCAATGAGGATATCATCTGGTCTTGCTTGAAATGTCTGAACCTTTTCCCAGTAATCAGTGAAGTAATGGATCATAGAAATGCCTTCAAAATCAAACAGTTCTGGTCGACATGTGGACTTCATCTGTAGGATTAAAAGTTAATTCAGTCAACCAGCCAATAACGTCCTCTGATTTTATGACTAATCGAAACAAATCTAAAGTAAACCACTTTTTAAATGATTATATTTTAAACATTTTAAGGAGTCAAGATTAACAGACAAATATTTGTGCCTATGCTATTCTTAAGTCAATGGTTATCCACATAGAAAAAGAAATTGTGGTGACATCAGTGTTGACTCAACATTAGTTGAAATGGAATAGAAGGAAAGAAACTAATGCTGATACACAGGGTTAAAGAGGAGCCTGGAACCTATCCCAGGGAACTTGGGGCACAAGGCAGGGGACACCATGGATGTGGTCCCAACCCAACACAGGGCAAAATTGCACACACTTTTTCACACAATACAGACAATTTGGAAATGCCAATCAGCCTAAAGTGCATGTCTTTGGACTAGCGGAGGAAACCCCTGAAGCATGTGGAGAAGATGCAAACTCTGCATGCACAGGGTAGAAGCAGGATTCAAATCCATAACATGCGAGGCAAACATGCTAACCACTAAGCCACCGTGCCCCTAATTTTAACATGAGCATGGGCATAAACAACCAATTTTCAACTAAATCTGGAGCAGGTCACAACCACTCCATTCATTATGAACTCCAGTCGTAGAATCCCCGCCTCTCTCCACATCCAGTCACCCCAAGTTTAAATGTTTTTCTAACTGTTCTCACCAGTTGCTAATTCACTCATTTACCACTTCAAAGATAAACTCTGGCTTGTTTGTGATCTAAGTACTTTTCCAACTTGTAGTTCTTCTCTGCTTGATAAGGTAGACATCTGGCTTTTTGAGGGGTTTTGCTTGGCTTGGTTGAATTTAGTATTATTTTGGGGGCTTTCACACTGGCAGTTTTGTCCGCAACAGATCATGGATTACATGAAAAATTGGTAATGTGAAAGCTACCGTTCGGACTAACTGGGAAGTGCACAGCAGTTCCGAGCCCAAGCTCCATGAGAAGCTGGCAGAGGAGGTGGCACAAGCTTTCTTCTAGCCCAGAAATGGTGCTTCACACCTCTTGCATCACCTTAACATCTCATGCTTGAATTTCATGCTCTTACTATTATGTTTAGCATTAATCTTCTTCCTTAATATATAGTCCAACCAGGCCTAGGAACCGTCATGGAACCCCTTCCTCTCTAGCTTCCAACATCCTAACAACCCTACCACAACCTGATTCCTTTTCTTCTCTACAACTCATTTCCCTCTCAACAACAATCAGCCGCCAAATACTTTATCTTCACTTCACCCACCACCCTCCACTGTAGACTGGAAGAGTCTATAATTTGGACAAATTGAGATAAAGTGGAGGAACTCACAACTTGATACTGCTCATCTATTGATAATTTGCTCTAATGTGACTGCTGCTAAGACATCCTTCTACACGGGAAGCTATAAGCATTTGATCCATGCAAACTCAATAAGCCTTTTACCTCACTTTTTAAACCGCCACCACTTTCACAAAACAAAACCAATGTAGAATATACAATGCACTTCATGTGTAATTCTGAATATACCCACTTGTAAAGTAAAAAAGATTAAAGGTTGAGGTTTTCTTAATATTCTAATAAAAATAGTTGCTTTTTGACAGTATTGTAGTATGAAAGATACATTTGTATAGTATGCAAGATACAAGCTTAAGAAAATATTTGTTCTTGACTTACCGAAGAAACACTAACTCCCTCCATTATGAGATAAGTGGTACTGATCTTCTCACTCTACGCTTTCACTTATCACTGCAGATCTCATCTCACTCCTTACACAAATTTGTACGAATACACAGGGCACATAAGGTCTGCATTCTGTTAATGACCAATCTCTCCAGTGAACTTTATAACTTTAGATTCTGGGGAGGGCAGTAAAGCTGCAGAATAAGAACTGAGTGTTTTTGTGCAATTTATACTTATTTGACACTTGTCAAATAACTAAAGATTCAGTTAATAGTCAAAATAATCAAGTTATTAATTGAAGTGTGGATAATACTGGTATATATTTTCATGAAATCCATACCTTAGCCAACACAATTTAAACATAGACTTTGTGATTGTGATTAGGTGACACTGACCACGAAGTCTTTTTCCACCTTTCTGTGTCTGCTCTTAATCTCTTTATTGCCTATAGGAATGTATAAATGGACAAGTAATGAGCTGGAAGACCAAGGAAACCTTCATATAGAGCTGCATGTATGCAGGCCGAAAACAACAACAAAAAAAGTAGTTGTAGCACACCATTCTACTGTGCAATGTTGCTTGCACAAACATGATCTGCATGGAAGGAAACCTTACCTGCAATCTCATCACAAAAGTGAACGTCTGATGTATGCAAAATTATATTCAGACAAGTCTGTACTGGTGAAATTAAAATGGAACTCATTGGCCACTTTCACCAACGGTAAATTTAGGGGAAACAAGGAGCAGCATTTTATGGAAAAAAAAACAACTGTTAAGTGTGGAGGAAGCTCTATTATGATTTGGGTTAGTGTGGCATTGCACAGGTGGAAGATGGAAGATTCTGTAAGGCTGGTGCCAAGATGTCTGAATCTAGAGAGAACTGCTCTCTGAGAAAACAAAGGATTACAAAAATTAACATTTGAACTCTCTTCCACAGAATTAGCATATTCATCTGAGATAACACCACACTGGGTGAAGACTGGAAAATCACACTTCTCTATTTTTCTTCTGCATTGCTCCCTTCTCGGTCTCCCCCCACCCCTCTCTCTCTATCTCTCTCTCTCTCTCTCTCTCTCTCTCTCTGTTGAGATCACCTTGAACTCACCCAAGGTCTATATGCATTAGATAGTATGTTTCATGTGAATGAGAAGTTGACTATACATGTTTAGTATCATTCAAAGGGTCTCAGTGCATCTGTAAAATGGTCCAATTCCCTCAGAAGCAGTTCAAATCACCATTAAGAAATGTAATAAATATATCGCATGCTGTTGCAAGTGTACCCTCCCCACGTTCCTTATAGAAATCACCTCCTGCATGTTAATAAGGTATATCCTTCCGCAGACATCGAAGACCCATTCAACCACAAATGCTAACTGACCCCCTGAACAGTGGACCCACATTTAAATTATAATCACAAACAACACCATTTGGTGGACCTACACAGTATCTGGGTATTTGGGGAGAGCTGGCCAATCTGTAGGCAGATCTCCTGCACAACGGTCACGTGTAATTTCATTGCCAGGAAAACATGTCTAATTTTCTTGTTTGTGTTTTATGTGATGTTTTATATTATTATCTTCTGAATTGGATTAAGAATAATAAATTGGTTAATAAATTGTTACCTATTAATCTATTCAGACCTACCCTGAAATGATTGGCTCTAGTAGATTACGTTAAATCCATGTTACCACAAATCTGCGACCACTTTAGTGCAGGCTAAAATCCAGGTTTAGGTGGATTTTAGCGTCCAGGCTAACAACTTGGCTTTAGTTAAGTGTACATACGGTACTGACTGTAAAGGCTAAAATGAATCTTGGTTCAGAATAACATAGTGTTGATTGACCAATCTAAATAGAGTGAGCCATGACCTTTGATTATTGTAATATTATTCTAGTTAAGTGTACATGGGAAACCATGGCATGATTATACAAAGCTATTATTATAGAGAAGTAAAACTGGTTGACTTTATCTGATAATAGGCCTAGTGGTCATGACCTCTGACTAGGGATAATGTTATTCTGATTAAGTGTGTACAGATCTATGGGGAATAAAGAAAGTACTTTTTTAGAAAAAGGCCAAGCATGGGAGGCCATCTAAACTGTATTAGTCAATTACCTCTGTCAAATGACCAAGACTGGTGAGTTTGTGACCGTGAGATCTGCATACACGACCGGCACGGGACTCTAAGTCACACTCTAATCCGAATGAATGAGCACAATCTAAGTAATTGGTTAAATAAGATAAACAAATGTTAAGATAAATTTAATGATAGAGATTGGAATTTCTAAGATATCTCTTAGAATCATTCATAATTGTAGTCAGATAAAGTAAAAAAATGGATCATATTTAATGTTGATAAATTAATCATTCAAATGTTAATACACTAACGGTCAAAAGTTTAGACACACTCATTATTTAATTTTATTTTTCTCCCCACATTTTTACATTTGTCCAGGAGGACAAATTGGTTGAGAAAATGCAAAGAATACTTCAGGAATTTCTGGAAATTCTAGGCAAAAAGGGTGTCTATTTTGAAAATACTAAATTATTTAGATTTATTTTGATTTATAATTCCCATAGTTCCATGATTGTTATTCCAGAGTTTGGAAGACATTATTATTATTCTAAAATGTGGGGAAAAATACAAACAAAAATGAAGCATGAGCATGTCTAAACTTTTGACTGGTAGTGTATATTTTTAAATCGAAAGTCTAGTAAATTTAACCAAGCACACAGTTTTTGAGCACGTTGACAGAGTCTCCTTCTGGACAAATGTTTTTAAATGCAATAAACACAAAATTACTTGAGCCATTTTTGTGTTGTGGTGTCTTGTGCATCTTTTCATGCATCGATTGTATCCAAATCGATGGGCTTAGTAATACAAATGAATGTGTTGACATTATTAACATAAATGAATTATTTTTGATGAATAATTCAGACTGTATGATAGTAATTCTATTAAAATAAATCCCCCCCCCCCTTTTATTTTTTGAAGAAGCAGAGATGGAACTGTGTTGTTCTATACGAGAGCAATAATGATAATGAGCACAAAACTTGTAACATGTTAACATGTATGCTGTTTTTTTTTTAATGAAATGAAAACATTATTATTATTATAACATACACCAAACTTTTGCAGTGCGTTTGACGTTACCGAGACTGAGCCTGTACGCAGCCCAAACGCTGCTTCCTCTTCCTGTTTGTGTGTGCACTACATAGGGTGTACTACATAGACTACATAGAGTCATTTGGGATTCAGCCGGACAAGAACCCGTTAACGCGGCGGAAATATAAAGACTATAACAAAGATGGCGGCGCCCATGCAGGAAGCGTTGACCACCACACACGTGGAGAAAAATAGAAAGGTGCGAGAGTATTTCAGTGTAGAGTGAATGTTTGTAATTGTTAGTTAGAGTGATGAGTTAGCTTGTCAACGACTGGAAAAGATGTTTGCTTGAAAATCGCGTAAAACAAATATAGCGAGGACTCCTAACGTAACACGGGCTAGCTGCTATAACACACACACACACACACACACACACA
>JAFFST010046756.1:11406-30452 GCA_022414735.1 Noturus placidus
TATATATAAACAAATAGGGAGCACTTTTATACAATAACTGCATCTTATTTTTGTAATTAATGACGAATGGAGCTGTGATTGGTTAATCACAGACAACACTGATTGTGAACTGAATTTAACACTCTTCGTGTGCATACTGCGCATGTACCTGTAAAATCATTCTTAGTGAAGCCATTGAGATATCTGATGTGAGATTTGTACTTTTGTCAAGGCTTTCTCGTGTCTGTATTTGTGTACCTCAGCCCCCTAAGCGTTACTGGGAAGAAACGAAAACTGAAGATAAGATTCCAGAGACAGACAAAAACAGTGAAGGCGAAGCACCGCATGAAGTGACAGAAAAAAACCATGACAACCGACGAAACGAGAGGAAAAGGAGAGTTGAGGGAAAGATCATGTCAGGGGTGCGTATATTTAATACTTTCTGTACTCTGGATGGAAGGGAATTGAATTGATATTTGATTTGATTGTGCTTTGAAAAATGGTTTTGCTTTAATTTCCATCTGATGATAAACAGCATATTCATATATCCAGTTATATATCATATGAAGTAATTCATTTAGGGCGGCTGTGGCTCAGTTGGTAGAGCGGGTTGTCCACTAATCCACTAACCGTGGGGTTGGCGGTTCGAATCCCGGCCCGGGTGACTCCACATGCCGAAGTGTCCTTGGGCAAGACACTGAACCCTAAGTTGCCTCCAATGGCAAGCTAGCAGCTCTGCGACCATTGGTGTGTGAATGTGATCTCATTAGTAAGTCGCTTGTAAATGTAAAAATGATATTTCTGTAAA
Organism: Noturus placidus; assembly: GCA_022414735.1. NCBI lineage: Eukaryota > Metazoa > Chordata > Actinopteri > Siluriformes > Ictaluridae > Noturus > Noturus placidus. The sequence continues at coordinate 12,194 of JAFFST010046756.1, forward strand.
GCTGCTTTGAGACAATGTACCATTGTAAAAAAGCGCTATACAAATTGATAATTATTATTATTATTATTATTCAAATCAGAACACATTTTGTCTTTTACTCCCTCATTTTAATTAACACTACAGTGTGTAAGAGTTTGTTAAAACATCATTGGGGAGAAATCAATATTCTATAATATGATGCTCTGGAAATGTCGAGTCAATCCTATAAAAGTAATAGGAATAGACAGGAAATTTATATGCAAGCACAGATGCGTTAAACAGCATTGCGCCCTACATTTAGACTGGAAAGTAGTCTGACTATATGAGCGCTAGAAGCCAATCAGGAGAGTATGAGTGAGGGTCCAGTATACTACTACTACAGTATAATAAAAAAAAAAGTTTGGGGACTAGCTGCATTTTATAATTTTTCTTGCCGAATTTGTACAACATTTATTTGTTCCCTAATTTGATTCGGTGGCACGCTAGTGAAAGGCAACTGATTTGTCCTTATTGTGAGATTTTTATTGCCCAATTTTGGAATTTGTGCAGTTGCTACCATACTAAATAGTATTTCCATAAGCCACTGGTATAATTACTTGGTGTAATGATTACTTTGTACACATAGTGAGATTTGGGGCATGACTGTGGGTCATTAGATTAATCTGCAGAGTTGTGTATTATGCAAAACCCGGACGCAACAGCGCTCATTGATTTGATGTCATTTCCTCAGAAAAAGGACCCTTTCCCTGGCAAGGCCGCTATCCCAGAACGGCAGTTGAAGAAATTTGAGCGAGGCAAAAAATTTCAAAAGGTATGTTGCAAAAGCCCCATAGCTATATATTGAGAGAACGTTATTCTCTATATATATTGCCCACAATGTTGTCTTTCACTAATTAAAAAAAAAAAAGAGTTAACTTTTTTTAAGGCTGAAAATGAGCTTAGATTTAGTTTTACTGTACGTCGAAGGACAAAATTCCATCGGTATACGAGCCTAACAGAATCCCCAAGTCATAAATTGTTTGTGGATGTGTCCCTGTTTTCTCATTAGCTCAACAATGCCAGAAAGAAGGTGAAAGAGATCATCACCCAGTGTGAGGCGGCTTCTGAGCTAGCACAGAAAGAGGCTGCACGATATGATCTCCTGCTCCCAGAGGATGCTGGGTAATGTACCTGATTCTGAGCACTGCTCATTTCAGTTGTTTTAACACTGACGATTGTCACTTGTTCATTTAGTTACAACTATATAGCTCTTTTGTGGACGCTCAAATTGCTTTACATAGTATGGGGGATCTCCTCAACCACCACTACTGTGTAGCATCCACCTGGATGATGCCAGAACAGGAGCCATGATGGAGAAGGGCCAATGGTGGAATTTCAACAGGAGAGCTACTCTTTACTAGTGTCCTGGGATTTTTAATGACCACACCATGGCTAGTCAGGACCTTGGTTTAATGTCTCATCCGAAAGACAGTGCTGTTTTTACAGTATAGCGTCACTATATTGGTGCATTAGGACCACAACACCCCCTGCTGTCCTTCCTAATACCACTTCCAGCAGCAACATTAGTTTTCTCTAGGAGGTCTCCCAAGCAGATACTGGCCAGGCACAACCCTACTTAGTTTCAGTCGGAAAAGAGGCAAGATCTGCAGGGAGATAGAGCTTTATCATTTAAGCACATCCTAACACACCCACACACAATCATTGTTCCACCAGGTTCCTGGAGGGAGATGAGGGCGAGGACACGTGCACTGTATCACAGGATGACATAGCAGAGGCTGTTGATATTACATCTGGTGCAAAGGTGACACTTGTATATTATTTTTTTAATGTAACAACTTTTGTAAGAACAGTATTGTTTTTTTAAATGTCCAATGCCTTGCCTAAGCTTTTTGTTGTCTTTCGGTGCTTTCTGTCTGTAAAGCATGGTCTCGCTCTCTTTCTCCTTCTCTCTCTTCAGTACTTTAACTTGCATCTGACCCAGTTTGGACCATACAGACTAGACTACAGTAGAACTGGCCGGTCAGTGCCATAACAGTTTGACTCTATTTCTGATGCTGATATTGTTTGTGCAGTTTCAAAATGTCATAAGTGTGTGGAAATGGTTGCTTTCAGGCATCTGTTACTAGGTGGAAGGAGAGGTCATGTGAGTTGCATAGATTGGCAGACCAAAAACCTTATGTGCGAGATGAATGTCATGGAAACGGTTCAAGATGTCAAGTGAGTGCAGACAAACACACGCACTAATGCACACAGACAGATAAAGTCTCCATCCATGCCCATAAGGAAATCTAAATGAAAAGTGGGGATTACAAAAAAAATACCCTGAAGACTGCAATCATTTTTTGCACATGACTGGGCTTGAAAACTGTTAATGGAAGCAGCTACTTCAAATAAATGATGACACAATTGATGTTCATATTGACCCTGGAAACATGTGCATGGCGGAAGTGAGCATATTAAGCTTATAACATGATCTGTCTGAATACCTGATTGTGATTGGCTGGAAGGTGTGTGTTGAAACCATGTAATGCACAAGTAGTTCCAGTCAGATTTATCACCGTTGTAGATGATAGCGCTGCCTATAAACAATTGTAACCATAGTAACATTCTTGAATTTCCCCTCGGGGACTAATAAAGTATCTATCTATCTATCAATCCATCAATCCATCCATCCATCCATCAATCCATCAATCAATCAATCAAACAAACAAACAAACAAACAAACAGTCACAGGTCAAATAAATATAATCTTCTCTCGCTACTTTATCTCGATGTATGATTTAGAGTGGGCAGAATTCTAGATCTAACAACCTGTGTATAAAATAACTAACGAAAATTAACTGTTATTTTTATACTTTCAATCAAATTTTGCACTGCAAACATCATCGACAGCTTTAACTAGCCAGTGCTGGCAAGTGACCATGGTATAAGCAGGATAATCCATGGCTAGGTGTGCATTATGTAAGAAATAATTGATGACAGGCTGTTGAATTATTAGAAAATATTTTCCAATAATTCAACGGACCAGAGTCAATTATTCCTTACTTATTTCTGGTAAATTGAAATTGTCTTTTTGTTTGTTGTTAGATCTGTGTGCTGTGGTGGACAGTATGCTAACTTTTCCGTTATTTCCGTTACCTTAGTGAAGTGATACGGAACTGTAATGCAGTCAAGACCTGACTGGAGCTATTTTAGCTGTGTGTTTACTGAAAAAATAATTGCACGCCGCAGAACGTCTGTCAGCCAATCAGAATCAAGAATTCAATAGCACTGTGGTATAAATTATTTTAATGCACTCTGCTTCATGGGTGTTTCTTTGCGTCCATTTTGTAAGGCAGACCTAGCTGTGGATTATCTCTTACTGAACCCATTGTATTATTCAACACTACACCCCAGGAGTAGATTGCATTCTCACACAGAACTTGTGGCATCTAAGCTCCCTCCAAGCAAACCCCGTATATTTAGCTTCATGTGGACCTGAAGAGTGCACCTCCCATTTGTATCAGTTTAGTACGTATTATCTGTTTATTCCAAATAATGTATTACATCCCTCATGCTCACATGACCATAATGATAAAAGTGCACAATTATGTGCTTTGTCTTTTGAAAAGAAATACAATTTTGCTTTCTTCATTTGCTCTTTTGCTGCCATCCACAAGGTGGCTCCACACAGAGTCCATGTTCGCTGTGGCTCAGAAGAAGTGGCTTTACATCTATGACTCCAAAGGCATAGAGCTGCATTGCATCAAAAAATTCAACGACGTCCTACGCATGCAGTTCCTCCCCTACCACTTCCTGCTTGCCACAGCGGTACGTCAGTACAAATGTGCCGGTGCAGGCCTTGTTGGTATTCCCCAACCTTCCTCTATAGAAAAAAAAAATTATGTTAAGGTTGTGGTTTTTTTAGTATGTGTGTTCTCATGTGCGTCCAACTCTTCCCAGAGCGCCACAAGTTTCCTGCAGTACCTGGATGTGTCCGTGGGAAAGGAGGTGGCAGCGATCTGCACAAGGTCAGGCAGGCTTGACGTGATGGCACAAAATCCCCACAATGCCATCATTCACCTGGGTCATGCCAATGGCACAGTCAGCCTGTGGTCTCCCAATCAGAAAGAGCCGTTAGTTAAAATGCTGTGCCACAGGGGCGCAGTCCGCTCACTCACTGTGGACAAAACTGGCACGTATGTATTGCTCATTTTGTGGCAATGTCGCAGTGAATATAAAGATTTTCATAGCTGGCTTACAGTATATAGAGGAAAATGGTTTCATCTTATTGAGTTTGTTTTTTCCAGAAATTTGCTAATATGTTGAGTAACTATGGCAGAATGTAACAGTCCAAGGTGTGTGTGTGTGTGTGACAGATACATGGTGACATCAGGACTGGACAGGAGGATGAAAGTTTATGACATTCGAGCATTTAAGCCACTTCATAAGTACTTCTTGCCTGCTGGAGCCTCCTGCCTCTCCCTCAGTCAGAGAGGACTGCTCAGTGCTGCTACTGGAGATGTAGTACAGGTACACACACACAGACAGACGGCTCAGTGCTCCTACTGGAGCTGTAGTACAGGTACAGGAAGATTTCTTGAGTTTTGCTTAAAGTAATTTGTGTGTGTACAAAATCACCCTCAGGTGTACCGGGATGTTTGGGGAGGCGGGCCAGTGTCCAAGCCCTACATGGCACATCGTGTGAGAGGTTCAGTATGGGGTGTTGGGTTTTGCCCCTTCGAGGATGTCCTTGGTATTGGACATGGAGAAGGGTTCACAAGTATGATTGTGCCAGGTTAGTACAGCAGACAAAATGCCGGTACATTTGGTTCATTACTATCCAAATGGAATGCAAGCAGAAACATGAGGATGTTTTTAATGCATAGATATAAGCTGTATTAATTCCAGTGTCAGTAATATAACATCCATTTTTTTATTTGTGATCCACATAAATGAATACACACATGGCAACTTGGGCCTAATATGTACATACACTGTAAAATGTGTTCAAGTTTTCACGTAAGCTGTAATTGACTAATTTCATTCAATCTATTTCTGTTTTTGGATTTGCACAACATTAGGAAATTGTGTAACAAGGTTTTATAATAATCTATTCTCTTGCCTGGAACAATGACCTCGCATAATACCAAGCTGATTCCTGAGGCATTAATGCCATTGTTGTATTATCGCCCTTATTGCATATATGCATGGAACAAAAATTATCAAAACATAATCACAGAAATCACTTGGTTTATACTCTATTATAAAATATAAAATAATAATCTTTATTGTAACTATATTGAAAGAGATTTGGGTCCAGAATCCGATTAGGAAACAAAAGATTGATTCAAATGGCATTTACAGCAACGTGTGTATTACTGTAAAGGCTTTGGATATAAAATGCTGTCCTGTGACTTTGACCTACTCAGTGTTCGCTTGAGTTTCAGATTAGCCTAGTATTAATAATTAAGATGCGAGTAACTGAAAAGTGAAGTGTTTTGCTTACGTTTTTAACGGTGTGGCACTTTTTTGTTAGGTGCGGGTGAACCAAACTTTGATGCCCTGGATGTGAACCCATACCGCAGCATAAAGCAGAGACAGGAATGGGAGGTCAAGGCTCTCCTGGAGAAAGTGCAGCCTGAACTGATTGGTCTGGACCCAGGGCTGCTGGGTAAAGTGGACCAGGCAACATTTGAGCAAAAGCATAAAGAAAGAGTGGAGGCATTGGTGAGTTCACCATACCATGTGTTACATACACCATATTTTAGTAACAGATACTTAGAATTGACATCACATCTGTGTAGAAAGTGTCCATCCGTCCATGTGTTTTTTACAGCCATAGAGCTGAATAAACTTTCCATACACAGAACAACTTGAAAATTGTCAATATGTCTAGGTTTATATCATACAGGGTGTCCCAAAAGTCTCCATACATAGGGGATTATGTATGCCAGCACCACATGGGTCGTACCTTTGTCATTGGATGAGCTCAAATTTACATACCCCTTGCAGAACCTGCAAAATGTTAATAATTGATCATTAAAATTGCATTTTTTAATTTAGTCCTGCCCTGAATATAAGCTATTTAACATAATAGATGGTAAATTTACATCTAATCCACAAGACACAATAATAATTGAATATACACAAATGAACTAGTTCAAAAGTTTATATACGCTTGATTCTTAATACTGTGTGTTGCTACCTGGATGATCAACGACGGTGTTTATGTTTTGTGATCGTTGTTCATGAGTCCCTTGTTTGTCCTGAGCAGTTAAACTGCCCACTGTTCTTCAGAAAAATCCTCCAGGTCTTGCACATTCTTTACTTTTCCAGCATCTTCTGCATATTTGATCCCTTTCTAAAAGTGGCTGTATGATTTTGAGATCCATATTTTTACACTGAGGACAACTGAGGGATTCGTACACAACTAATGGTGCAAACATTCACTGACGCTCAAGAAGGCAATACGATACATTAAGAGCACAGGTGGTGTAAACTTTAACAGGATGATCAGTGTAAATGATTTTGTTTAAAGATCTTTTCTTTGCGTTTAGTAATGCCCTTCAGAAGCTACATAAGATATTTACATGTTTCCCAGAAGACAAAATAATATTTACACTGACTATATGTAAAGATTTGTTCAGTGAAATATATTCTATTCAGGGCAGTACTAAATAAAAAACAAAAATGCGATTCCTCTTTTTTCAATTTTTTCAAGTAACATTTTGCAAGGGGTATGTTAATTTATGAGCACAACTGTGTGTATATATAAACTAAGTATGAAATATTTTGGAAGGCATTTTGCTAAAAAGTGTTAATTTCCCCAATGTATCGAGACTTTTGGGACACCATGTATAAATGCTGTGACAGTCAACAAAACCACTGTAAAAAATATTGTGTTGATAAAAAATCTTTTTGTCTATGGGCATTTTCATATTTGGCCCCAAATAAATGATTTGGTACCAACACTCAAGCGGTGAAGAACAACACTTTTTGAATGCACGGAATATCTTCATGCTGGAATACAATGCATATATGAGGTGCTGTTCTCATATAAGAAGATTTTAGCCAGAAAGTGAGCCAATTATAGTGTTCCAGTCCTGTGAAGGTCTGGTTCTTTATAATCAGTAAAGCGTTCTGTCTCATCTGCTGACCATAACGACACTTTCTCCGCCGTCACGAAACTTGAAACAAAAAGTTCCAGATGTAATCTATACCACGGTTTAGTAGAAGTGACCCCCAGTGATCACTTCTTTGCACCACTCCTTGGCTCGAAAATACCTTTCAGCAATGCAAAATGGCTCGAGAACAACGGATATAGCACTTACAATTTGAAATCACAGCCTTTCAGGTTCTCATCGGAACATTGTTTGGTATTTCATACCAGTCTGCTTGTTTGCATGTGATGGCACCATGCAGTCTGCAATACATGCACAGATGCTTCCTGTCATTCTTTGTGATGCTCTGCTGGGTCGGTATTAAAGCCATCATTCGTTGTATAAGAGGAAGGTGTGTGTGTGAGAGAGAGTGTATGAAGCCTCACACTGAGCTTGCACCTGCTCTGTTGGATGATTGTCTTTTGCCGGCTTTGCCTCAGCCAGGCAATCTGCATTGCGATGCCAAAAAGCATTTAATTATTTCTCACTTTCTTTAAAATTCTTATTGCCATCATTCTTATTTGACAAGTGGTCTTTTGTATATTTAACATTTTTATTTGTATTTATTATTTTTTTTGCAGGGCTACGATCCACTAGCAAATGAAAAGTTTAAGCCAAGATTTAAAAAGAGAGGCAAAAGTACAGCTGGTGCTGTGGAGAAGAGGAAGAAGAAAGTGGGCCACGAGGATCAGAGGGTATTTAATTACACATAAACACAACCTTCTTTTGCTTGAGGCTTTTACAGTAGGCAGAGTTTAGCGCAGCTCCTTTTTCTCATCTGTAACGTTGTCTTACTGTAGGACGTGATTAGGAAAACAGTGGAGGAGAGAATGGAGAGAGAAAAGGAGAGGAAGGAGCGTTCCAAGCAGCTGGCTGAGCAGAGGAGGAAGACTGCACTGGACCGATTTGAGAAGTAGGAAGAAGCTTTGTGCTGACGATTTTACAGAAATAAAGGACTTATTCAGACACAATGACTGTCGTAGAACCCTGTAACCCAAGAGTCCTCTAACACCTGGACTACTTTCCATCTTTTGTGTTAGATTTTCTTAGTATCATGAGGAAAAAAAATTTTTTGTACCAAATATGTCTCTACTGAGGAATGTCTAATAAAACTGATATGCTGTAATTTAATATGATTATCTTAACTGTTTTATTGCCGTAGAATGTACAAGTGTTTTGGGGGGGGGGGGGTACACATTTGGTATACAGTATGCAATTTCATTTATCGTCAGTAATCTCTTCATAGTGGTCATCCTGATTTCTCAATACAGTCCATTGCAGGGCTTCACACAGACACACACGTTCACACACTCCGTCATATGTAGTGTCAATTTAGCATAGCCAATTCACTAATATGATGTTTTTGAGGTGGGAGGATCCTGGAGAACCTGTAGGGAAGCCCATGATGACTCCTTCACAAAAACTCCACAAATTATTTCTGTATAACCCCTGTGATATATTTCCAATTATCTCTATGCAAAAAGTGCAATGCCAGTTGAAAATATGGTAGTTGGGGTCTAGATACACCATTTGGGGCAAATTAATGGAGTCAATCCACTGACCAGCATGTGTTTGGGAATGTGGGAGAAAACCTACATGGACACAAGCTTCACACAGAAGTTTCTTTATATTTCCTATACACTATCCCCCTGGAAGTACTGGAACAGAGAGGCCAATTGTTTCTACTATACATTGAAGACATTTGTGCTTGTTAGTCAAATCAAAAGATCAACGAGATGACTGATTAGAATTCCATCTTGCATTTCCTGATATTTACATCTAGATAAATGGCGCAATTATATAGCACTTTTATCCAAAGCGCTTTACACTGTGTCTCATTCACTCTCACACACACACACCCACACACCAATAGTAGTAGAGCTGCCATGCAAGGTGCTAGCTTGCCATCAGGAACAACTTTGGGTTCAATATCTTGCCCAAGGACACTTCGGTATGTTGAGTCATATGGGCCAGGAATCGAACCGCCAACCCTACGATTAGTGAACAACCCGCTCTACCACCTGCGCCATAACCACCCCTAGATGTGTTAAACAATGTAGTACATGGCAGCTTTTGTTTGAAACCACCCATTTTTCAAGTGATGAGAAATATTGGACCTTTTAACTGACAGGTCTTTCTTGTTGCCCAGATGTGGCCTGTTAGATTGACTGTTTACACAGATAATAGCTCTGAATGTCTTCTCATGGTTTGAGCCCTGGGTTTGCCTGTTAAAAAGGATAAACCAACATAAAGACCAGAGATATGTCTATTGGAGAAAAGCAAGTCATTTTGAAGCAGGGAAAATGGATCAGAGTATATATATATAATTTTTTTTTTACATGGTTACAGTGTATCCGGAAAGTATTCACAGCACTTCACTTCTTCCACATTTTATGTTACAGCCTTATTCCAAAATGGATTAAATTCATTATTTTCCTCCAAATTCTACAGACAATACCCCATAATGACAATGTGAAAGAAGTTTGAAGTCTTTGCAAATTTATTAAAAATAAATAACAAAAAAAAGCACATGTACATAAGTATTCATAGCCTTTGCCATGACACTCAAAATTGAGCTCAAGTGCATCATGTTTCCACTGATCATCATTGAGATGTTTCTACAACTTGATTGGAGTCCACCTGTGGTCTATTCAGTTGATTGGACATGATTTGGAAAGGCACACACTTGTCTATATAAGGTCCCACAGTTAGCAATGCATGTCAGAGCACAAACCAAGCCATGAAGTCCAAGGAATTGTCTGTAGACCTCGGAGACAGGATTGTATCGAAGCACAGATTTGGGGAAGGGTACAGATACATTTCTGCAGCATTGAAGGTCCCAATGAGCACAGTGGCCTCCATCATCCGTAAAGGGAAGAAGTTTGGAACCACCAGAACTCTGACCGGCCAAACTGAGCGATCGGGGAGAAGGGCCTTAGTCAGGGAGATGACCAAAACCCCGATGGTCACTCTGACAGAGCTCCAGCGTGTCTCTGTGGAGAGAGGAGATCCTTCCAGAAGAACAACCATCTCTGCAGCACTACACCAATCAGGCCTGTATGGTAGAATGACCAGATGGAAGCCACTCTTCAGTAAAAGGCACATGACAGCCTTCCTGGAGTTTGCCAAAAGTCACCTGAAGGACTGCCAGACCATGAGGTCTGAGGTAGATTGAACTCTTTAGCCTGAATTGCAAGTGTCATGTCTGGAGGAAACCAGGCACTGGTCATCACCTGGTCAATACCATCCCTACAGTGAAGCATGGTGCTGGCAGCATCATGTTGTTCAGTGGCAGGAACTGGGAGACTAGTCAGGATCAAGGGAAAGATGAATGCAGCAATGTACAGAGACGTCCTAGTTGAAAACCTGCTCCAGAGTGCTCTGGACATCAGACTGGGTTCGAAGGTTAATTTTCCAACAGGACAATGACCGTAAGCACACAGCCATGATAACAAAGGAGTGGCTACAGGACAACTCTGTGAATGTCCTTGAGTGGCCCAGCCAAATCCCAGACCTGAACCCGATTGAACATCTCTGGAGAGACCTGAAAATGGCTGTGCACCGACGCTCCTAATCCAACCTGATGGAGCTTGAGAGGTCCTGCAAAGAAGAATGGAAGAAACTGCACAAAAAAGGTGTGGCAAGCTTGTAGCATAATACTCAAAAAGACTTGAGGCTGTAATTGGTTCCAAAGTTGCTTCAACAAAGTATTGAGCAAAGGCTGTGAATACTTATGTACATTTGCTTTTTTTGTTTTTTATTTTTAATAAATTTGCAAAGATTTCAAACAAACTTCTTTCACGTTGTCATTATGGGGTATTGTTTTGAGGAAATTCATGAATTTAATTCATTTTGGAATAAAGCTGTAATATAACAAAATGTGGAAAAAGTGAATTGCTGTGAATACTTTCCGGATGCACTGAATAAGACTGAAAAGAACCCATTACACACACACACACACACACACACACACACACACAAGAATATATATTATTAATTTATTATATATATCACATAAAATTACTTTTTATGGATGCACAAAAAGCACAGAATTAAGTTACAGTCCTAAATTAATAATAAAAACTCCCTTTCACTGCACCTTGTGGTTTCTGTTACTCGACATATTGTTTGACTTTTCATCGTAGTGTTTTTAGACATTACAGATCGTACTCGTGCTCCCACTGTATATCACAGCGTCTACACCGCACATGAGGAGCAACACAGCCTCGTTACTAACACATCACTTCCATTATAATAAACTACAGAATTTACACGGATGCAACATATAATGACTGTAAACTTAAAATTAAACTAAACCTTTTAAGCAACTCGTGACAGCAGCACTGTTATGCTCGTGCTACACAAACTCTACTTTATAAAGTTTGATCTTCTCTGCTGTGTTTAATATAAAATGCTCCCCTGCCTTATAGGAGGTCGCACACGTTCTTCCTCAGTCACGTGACGATTTTGCCTTAGTCTGATGTTGACTGAGGTCATGTTGGAATAAAAGGTAACATTGACAAACAGTAAACTGAAGAAAGTCATTGTTGGTGACTGGGTATTCTGGCAAGCGGCATCACATTACGTGTGCTTGACGTCATGCGCAACTGACTAGGAAGTGGCTTATACTTCTGGTTAATAAAAAAAAAAACACTAGTGTTCCATTTGAGAGGATACTACCTTTCTAAAATTCATTCACTAGACGGTAGAGTACACAGTGCATAGTGTAAGTGTATAGTATGTCATTTGGGGGACAACTTTAGCATTTATTCTTCGATGCATGTTTTCAGAAAAAAAGTAACGTAATGAGTGAATATACTCCATGCAGAGTACTAATCGCAGACCAATTAATCGATAATGAGATTTGTTGACAACGATCTTCATAATCGATTATTATCGATTAGTTGTTGCAGCTCTACAATACATAGAGGTAATATTCAAATTTTGAGGGGAAAATTAACAATGGTCGAGCAACCTGCATTAGTCTACTTGAGAAGGAATGACCCAAAACACACTGCCAACACAACAAAAGAACTTTATCATGGGAAAAAAGTATAACGTGTTAGACTGGCCAAGTCAATCACCAGATCTTAACCCAATTGAACATACAATTCACCTCATGAAGAGGAGATCGAGGGGAGAAGCAAGGTATTTCCAACCAAATATCATGTGTTATTTACTTTAAAACTATCTGTTACTATCATTTTGCTCATCTAAAAATTGGATGGTCTGCCACCAAAGGTGCCATATTCTAATTTGTTTAACACATGAAGATGTAAATATCAAGAAATCAAAGCTGAAATTCTGATTTCTCAGTTCATTCATCTTTTGATCTCAAACTCAAATGTCTTCGGTGTATATCAAAAACAAAATATTGGCCTTGCTGTTCTAATACTTTTGAGGGAGACTGTAGCAATCTTCTTTTAAACCTCATTTAACAGTAACAAATTTCAAAGCATAAATAGAGAAAAATCGACTAAGATACAGACACAGTGAAATTCTTGTCTTCACATTTCCCCAGTCAGATGAACTGCACAAATAATACATTAGCTCACAGACTGGAATACAAATTTTTATTTGAAATCTGTTACATGTAATCACATTGTATTGAGCTGATAACACAAAGTCACTGGAGGTCTTTAGATAAGACAAAGCAAGCAGTACTAACCAAGAGGATAAGAGGACAATACACCATTTAATTGGCATACCATAGGGTTACAAGCTTTATTTTGCACATCCAGTTTCATATGCTTCTATTAATGGTGTGCGGAAAACAGTGTAGCTAACATGAAAGTGCGAGCATGTTGGATTCCAGGTGTTCAGTTACATGGCGGTGAAACAAAAGATGTACTAGATCTACACACATGAATTTGACTGTCAAATTCATATGTCAAATTGAGACAGTCAGTGTCTCAATTATGGGTTCTACGTATAAATATTACTCAAATCTTAAATAACATGTTCGTTGTGAACATGTTCCCTGTATTTTTGTTTCAATTCTATTTAGAAAAACCATGATAAATGATCAATAATGCAGAACATTCACTCGCACAAAATTGTGCTCAGATTACAATCAAAAGACGTTGAGTTACTTGTTAAATGGAAGGAGTACACGTTTGGCAACAAATACAGCTTTGTAGTCTCAGAGATCATAGCTGCTCTGTTACATATAGCTACTGTGTTAAATCGTAAATGGATGAGGAAAACAAAACATCCTTAGCCTATGTAGGGTTGTGGGGAGCTTGAACCAGATGCCAACCCATCGCAGGGTAGAATCACACACACACACACACACACACTGACACACCACATGCAATTTGGAAATGCCAATAAGCCTACAACACATGTCCTTGGACTTGGGGAGGAAACCAGAGTACCCGGAGAAAGCCCCTCGTGCAAAGAATTGAAGCCTCAACCCTGGAGGTGTGAGACAAACGCACTAACCACTAAGATACTGTGCCTCCCACATGTGATGCTGAGAACTGACATTTTCTCCTTATGGTATTAATAAATACTTTACACAAATTAACCAACAATGAATTAATATCATGGAAATTTGTATACATAAATATGCAGTGCTATCATCTTTCCCATGGATTATTAACAATGTTATTAATTCATTCAACTAAAGTCAGGGTCATGGTGGATATGGAGGTAGGAATACACCCTGGTTGGGACGCTAGACCATCCCCAAGCATCATGCATGCACACACATGCACACATTAATCCTAGTTAATAAGGGTTGTAAAATGTATGGATGTCAGTTACATAATGTTAATTTGGACTGGACTGAAATGCACAATGTTAGCATTTAAAAGAATAGACTTAGGAGTCTGATCCAGTTCCTCTTATTCCCCACTTCATGAATTTGCATATCTCTACACATATATTCAGAATTTCTTAGCCAGAGGTTGCATAATTTCACGTTTCTTTTTGTCATGTAAATTACGTAACTAAATGTTTGCTTTTATTGCCCCGCAAACATGAGCGTTATCTCAGTGCCTTTTGTTCGGTAGGTAAACAGATTAAATGTCACTGAATAGAACTCTATATCCTGACATCATAGTGCCCAGCTATGTTTTAGGTTTATGAGATGTGACACTGAAGGAGTATAAATAGTGGGCAAAACTACAATAACCTACATTCTGCTTTGCTTTACAGCCTCATCGATAAGCATCAATCTACCAGTCATGTTGGGTCACATTTTGAAAACGTGCCCCAGCCTGTGCCATAAAAAAAGTCGTAAACAACACACTGCATTCAGTTATATAAATATTAGCAATCGCACTATGCAAAAGTACCACTTAAAAATATTCAGTCGTGTCAAAATCACTCATCGTTCAGTATTCTCTGTTGCATAAGGCCATATATGCGTGTTTGAGAGCAAGGTCATACAAGTTCTACGCTCCCATTTTTTAAACTGTCCATTGCACTCTCACAAACATGATCTTTCTGCCTAATTAATATTCGTTACTGTCGTTTTTATCATTTAACCTTATAAATATGAAAGAGGGTGGTCATGTCCAGCGAGTTCACTTCAGCTGCATCGAGAAAATTGTTACACCCTATTTGTAAAACTTAAGTCATGGAAAATAATTTGCAAAGAATTCAAACTCCTTACAGTGAAGCACAACCAGTGTGTGGAGTTTATGAAGTATGTCCGAAATACTAAACACTTTTGACTACCAAGTGCTGGTACATTGAGGGAGTGTAATAAACAGCACAGACATTCAAGTATTTGACAACTGGCACGTTACTAACATAAAACAATAAAACATCTATACATGGTAGTTTGTCATGTAGTCCCATTTGCACTTCTTCGGGCTCTACAAGCATGTGAGAAATACTGCATAATCTTCTTGGTGCTCCATATGTTTGTGTTTACAATCTAGGCCATAACAAGTGTCCTAGATACGCTTTCAATTTACAAATGCCAAGTGAAGTCCGGACTCCCACCCAGGAGCAGGGAGCGTTGGAATGCATGTCTGCCCAATAGTGAAGCATTTCCTCAGGTGTAGTATGATGGACAGACACCATGGCTTGGTAGCAGCAGCGTGCATACGGCACGGGTGGTCCTCCGGAGAAGAGCGGGCAGTGGGTGGGAGCGATGCCAGCTGTGTGGGCACACAAACCTACAAACACATCTTCAGGAGGCAGGGGCTTGGTCAACGGTGTGGCAGCAGCTGCCAGAGAAAGCTTTAGGACAGCGGGACGGGAAAGCACATACGCAGTTCCACTGCAGTAATCAGGGAAGACTGTCCCTGAGAAAACATCTTTAGGAAAATAGTGCCTGCTGGCTGGATTTTGGTCTGGTGCCACCCTAAAGTGAACCCGACCAAGGTAGAGTTCTTTGAGCTCCCTCTCTGGTGCCCTCCAGTTGAGGTTGATGTACTGTAGCAATGCACTGGGGTTGAACATCACATCATCATCCACTTTGGCTAGGAAGCGAGCCTCAGGGCAGAAGCGCCGGGCCCAAGCTAACATGGACAAGGTCTTTAAGGTCAGATTAGCATAGGAGTCCAGAAAGCGACCTTGTACTAGGTCTCCGTGTTCCCGTGCTTCATCTGTCAGTTGTTTGGTCAGAACGGGATCCGATACCTGCCCCACCATGAACAAAGTCATGACCCGATAACCTCGAACTTGCACTTCACCACCCCAGGTGTCACGGATTGCCTTACGAGCTTTCTCGTTAGCAGGGGTCGAGGTCACCAAGGTGATAAGGTAGGGCTTTGCGCGCTGGCAAACGAGCGAACTTGGCATAAGAAGGTATTCTTCTGGACGTGTAGGAGGCACGCTCTGAAGAAGAATCCCTCCGTGGGCACCCCCGACTCCATTCATTCTTAGAGAAGTGACCCATGACTCAATGTAGTCGAAGAAGAGGCCTGCAAAAAGGCATGCAAAGACCAGTAGGCACAGGACTTGGGCCAGCCCAAAGTGCTTCACCACACGGATTTTACAAACCCACAAACCACGGATCACCATTCCTGCAGACGCAACTTCAGTGGAAAACCATCTGAAACGTGCCTCTTATTACGTAGTCTCACGTCAAGCAGAAGTGCTTCGCGTCGAAGGTTACACCCGAAAGAGCCTAAGAGCATTTGCGTAGCCAAATCAGAGACTCCACCAGTCTTCGCAGTCAGTCTGTATACAAAAACACAAATTGGTGAACATTAATCCAGTAAGGCATTGTCAGATTGAAGAAATCAGGTGCAAACCATCATTATCATCTACACAATCATTTGGTGTGTTTAATAGGTCTATAACAAGGATTTCGTCTCAAAGCTTACCAAACAAAATAACATGGCTATATTTGGGAGGTACCATTTTTTTTTTTTGTCTGTCTACACCACCATTTTTATTCCAAATAAACATAAACACACTGACAGACATTAACTAGAGAGAAAAAGCATATTTCATTTAAGATTTATTTTTGAGCTATTCTCAAAAGTGTATTTGTAAATATAATACTGTAGCTAACTTGGAGATGAACTGCTGTTAACTGCTACATCCGGCAGTTGAAGCGCGTGAACTGCAGTCACCGGAAATGTCATTTGGCCAAATGCATTAGAAACAACGTTATAAAAACAAACAAACGGGGTTTTTTTTTTTTTTTATTACTGGGTGTTGTATTTATACTAGCTAGATGAACACCCAACACGTCATATAAACAAAAATACACGTTTAGTGTTGATATTTGATGCATCTCATCATTCAGGTCGATTGTAAGCAAACAACAACTACAAACGTTTCTATGATTTCTTATGAGATCGGGTCAATGAGACGCACCTGATCTTTGTGAAACATCCGACACACACATCCACCCAAGTTCTCTGGACTGAAATTCATTACCTCCTCGTCTCCAGTGTGCATTTCCACTCAAACCACCTATTAAATAACACGGCCTCAATATGTATGGGAATCTCAGACTAAGAATGTCTTCTCCTTCTCCTTCTCAGATGCATCGGTCGTGATTTTATCTCGTAAGAAAGACAAGAAACGCCTACCATCCTCCAATAACAGCATGGCGATGACGTGCAGATTTTGTTGATTCCAGCAAAATTTGTTGTGGTAAACCGGCTATTCTGCATTTTGTTTTGTGTTCATGCGCCATCTAGCGGTGAAGTGTTGCATCGCTGTGCTGGAAATACAACAGAGCTGCTCGTGCTTTTATGGCATGTTATTACGTGTGATTGCACTTTTATTGTCATTTGATGTGTAACCATGTGTAAATTATATACCAGATATTATTATTATTATTATTATTATTTTAATGTCATGCATATCCTATGTGACTATTTTGGTTTGCCAGTCTCAAAAAACTTCTTATCATTTATCAGGACTTCATTGTTTTAAAAAGAAAAATATGGCCTAGAATATTTAATTACTTCCTACTGTGTGTGATGGGGTGTACACACACTCCATCTCACACACACACACACACACACACACACACACACACACACTGCCTTACCCCTACACTACATTATCTGATAAGTGTTTATTAATTACCTACTATATATATATATATATATATATATATATATATATATATATATATATATATATATGAGAGAGAGAGAGAGAGAGAGAGAGAGAGAGAGAGAGAGAGAGATACAATATGTGTGTTTATTATATGTCAGTATGTTTATTATGTCTGGAAGGCTTTGTCAGATGGAAAGAGTATTTCCCAACTTCCATAGTACTCCTCTAAACTGGGCAAGAAATGTATGAGATTTCATCTAATTGCTTCACTACTGTTTTATGTTCTTACAAATACTGACCAAGTTATTTCATTAGCAGTAATTCAGAATTTGGTAGTTTCCTTTCTACCAGCTGGTAAAGATGGTCTACCAGTGTGATGGTCTGTGTTTTGGCAGCTGGATCTTTCAGTAGGGAATGCTTTTTTTGTAGTTTAATGTACTTGGTGGTCCGGGGTTCGAGTCCCGCCGGGGCCATGTGTGTGTGGAGTTTGCATGTTCTCCCTGTGTGTCGGGGGTTTCCTCCGGGTACTCCGGTTTCCTCCCCCAGTCCAAAGACATGCATGGTAGGTTGATTGGCGTGTCTAAAGTGTCCGTAGTGTATGAATGTGAGTGTGTATGTGATTGTGCCCTGCGATGGACTGGCACCCTGTCCAGGGG
>JAFFST010046756.1:35871-62532 GCA_022414735.1 Noturus placidus
GAATGGGTGAATGAGACACAGTGTAAAGCGCTTTGGATAAAAGCGCTATATAAGTGCGCCATTTACCATTTACCATTTCTTCTTTTTGAGCTATTCCTTTGTGGATTTCCTAGTGTGCTTAGGATCATTATCCCGTTGAAAGGTCCACTTTCAGTTCAACTTCAACCTTTGAACAAATGGCCTCACATTATCTTCAAGCACTCTGTGATATGATGCAGAATGTGTAGTTGAATCAATGAATGCAAGCTATCCAGTCCCTGAAGCAGCGAAGCAACCCCAAACCATAACATTTCCACCACCGTGCATCACAGTTGGTATGAGGTGCTTCTCCTGAAAAACTGTCTTTGGTCTGGACCAAACATGTCTGTTGTTACTGTGGCCAAACAACTCTATCTTTTGATTTGTCTGTCCAGAGCACATTACTCCAAAAGGCCTGGTCTTTGCCTATATGCTCATTGGCAAACTGTAGTCTTGCAAAGGATTTTTCCTGGCACAAATCCCATGCAAATTTGTGCAATCTCTTTCTGATTGTAGAAGCATGCACTTTGACACCAACAACTTTGACTTAGACATACTAGCAGCTCCTGTGATTAAATTTTGGTGTTTTTGGAGACTTCTTTTTGCATCAGACGGTCTGTTCTTTGGCTGAATTTGTTAGCCAGTCCTGGACAAATTGGCAGTTGTTTGAAATCTGTGCCATTTGTAGATGATTTTGCTTACAGTGGAATGATGTATTTCAAATAATTTGGGGATTTTTAAAATCCCTTTCCAGACTCATAGGCATCCATAACTTTTTTTCTAAAGGCCTTACAGAACTCTTTAGATCTTGGCATTATGACACGTCACACCTCAATAACAAAGGGAACACCAGACACTGGATATAAGAGGGGAATAAATAAGACAAGTTCCACCTGCACTCTCTAAGCAGGTTCTAATGACTGCCACCCAATACCGAACGCCTGATAATGTAGGGGTGTACTTACTTTTTCCATGTGAATGATCAGGGTTTTTTTGTTAATGTAAATTTTGACAATTACTACAAAATGTTAATTTTATGTGTCATTTGATAGTGCATCACCTTTTATTAATATACACAGTTTCAAAGAGGATCAAATGTTTACTTGTCAAAAATGCCAACAGTTAAACTATCTAAAATATATCCCAATGTTCCTGACGTGTGAAAAAATGCAAACTTTCGCCCTGTAACCTGAGTCATATGTTTGCACTCTGTCCCAAACTGCAGAACTTTTGGAACGCTTTCTTTGAAACTATGTCAGACATTCTTAAAATAAAATTGGATATCTGCCCTTTAATTGCTATCTTTGGTGTTCCATCTCAGCGTCAGCCTCTGAACCATAAACAAGCCAGTGTTGTGGCTTTTGCATCGTTACTTGCTCGGTGCAGAATATTGCTGTCTTGGACCTCTCCACAACCCCCCTCTAGAGCAGTCTGGCTTAAAGATTTAATGTTCTTTTTAAACCTTGAAAAAATCAAGTACAACATCAGAGGCAGGGGAAATTCATTTTGGGGGAAATGTCAACAATTTATTAACTACTTCAATGCTGTACACACCCTGGAGGTGGATTGAGGAGACGTAGACAGTAAATACTAATCATCTCACCTTTTTTTTTCTCCTTCTCTTTATTTATTAGTTTGTTTGTTTTTGTTTTTCTGGTTATTTTTTTGCTTCCCCCTTTCTTTTGGTTTTGGCTGTGATTATTTTGCTGGGGTTGTTGGATGGGGTGTTTATAATATGTAAAATGTGATTTTCCATTAAGATTTATATGATTAAAAAAATGCCAACAGTTTCATGGGGTGTACTTATTTTTTCACATGACTATGAAATTTCAAAGATATCTTAAAAACTATCATTTGTAATATTGTTATTGGTCTTGGTAGGTTATTAGTCTTAATGATCATCTTTTCTTTACTTATAACTAGTTATATGCACAATGTATTGTTTATACTTACCCAACTATTGTCTAAAAAAATACTGTTACTGAAGAAAGCTTTAATATGCTGATGAAACATTTAAATGGTGTACTGTGAGCATGCTAACCAATGTCAGATGTTCCAGTGAGTGTTTCTGTGTACATAGCTATATGAGTGCAGTGTACTCTTTGTCACATCATGGTCTGATGTGTTGTTCATGTGGTGTGCAGGTCCAGCTTGTTATAACAGATGCAGCAGTGGCCTTGCTCCAGTAAGACACTGCTAATGACCTTTAATCAGCATGACAACCAACCTGGAGATGCTGGCTCAGCAGATAGTGACCACTGAGCAGGTAGCCGAGGTGAGCAACCTTTGTTTGTCTAAATCCGAGAACAAAACTGCGTGAGACACGAGCCTCTGTTTAAAGTGTGTCTTAATTAGTATTGTCCCATCTTGTAACTTCTTGAAATAGAAGATTTGAAAAAGAAGTCACCAGTGTTTTTCACTTTCCACCGCATGTGTAGCTTATGTGCATTTTCCAATTCCTAGAAATGTTTAAAATATAGGAGACTACAAAATCATTACACTCTAACACTATTAGGATGAGCAAAAACATTCTGATCAATCCTGTCCCCTCCAGCAGAAATTTTGACCAATCCCACCCCTGGCCAAAAAGTTTTGATCAATCCCTCCTGCTCCAGCAGAAAGTTTGACCAATTCGATTTGTTCTAGCAGTAAGGTTGACTAATCCTGCTCCATCCAGCAGAACATCTGACCAATCACGTTTATTCTAGAAGGAAGTTAGAATGCCTTTTGCTCCAGCAGAAAGTATGACTTATCCCACCAGTCCAATAAAGAGTTTGATCAGTCCTGCAGAAATGTTGATCAGTCAAGCCTGTGCCGGCAGAAAATATCACCAATCCTGTTCCATCCAGCAGAAAATTTGATCAATCCCACCACCTGCAGCCAAAAACGTTTGACCAGTCCCTCTCACTCCAGCAGAAAGTTTGGAGTCGTCCAATCATATTTAGTCTTGTAGAAAGTTTGATCAGTTCCTGATCACCCCCCGCAGCACATATTTTTACTAATTTCTCTCTCTCTCTCTCCAGCAAAAAAAATGTTGACTAATCTTGTTTGTTCCAGTAGAAAGTTTATCAGTCCCACCCGCTCTAGCAAAAGTTTAATCAGTGCCAGCTGCTCCAGCAGAGGGTTTGATGAATCCCTTCCACGTTAACGAATGTGCCGTTTCTTTATCCTGTGAGCTTCATATCTCACAGCCTGTTCCCATCCACGAGAGTGTTCTTGTGACTTCTTTTGTTGGGTCCCGTGGGATTTCAGTCCCAGTGCACTACTCTATTACAACTCTATCTACAGGTGCATTTGTAATAGATGTTGCAGAGTATATTTGTAATAGTAGGAGAGGCGTTAGTGTTTAAGGGCAGATGGGCCTGTCGGATCAACCAGACACATGATCTTCTTTGTTGCAATATTTCCTCTTTAAACTGTCTCTGAGAAATCATGCTTGTTCCTGGGTATAAGTTATGAAACTATTTTCCAACCTATCAAGGAAACGGTGCTCCGAGAATCCACATGCCAGAAGCCAACGAAACCATGACTGGTATTTGACTGTTTAACGTTTGATGTGGTATTTAAGTATTATTTATTTTAAATTTGAAGGAGAAAAATTCTTTGGGAAAATACTTATTCTTCTACCTTGTGTGAAAGTCACCAGGGTGTGTTTACACGGCTCTTTGTGACTCTTTGTATTGCACGACTGGTCTCCATGGAAACACGGCACTTGACCCGCAAAGGACGAGTTTAACGAGAGGACATCTTGCCCCCATTCTTTAATTTGCTCTGTGTGTGTGATATGCACATTGTGATTTAAATGTCTAAGTGTGTTTGTGTGCTTTGCAGACCCAGGTATCTCCTACAGACAGTCCGGTGATGTCTGCTTCTCCACAGCGCATTCAGATCATCTCCACTGACTCCTCTGTCACCGCGCCCCAGAGAATACAGGTACATGACTTTTATTTAGACGACACAAACATACATGCGTCACATTTGTTGTTAATATAAATAAAACTAGTCTCAGGTGTCCTGGAAAATCTGGAAATGTATAGACTTGTATAGCTTATGGGAGGAACATGGGTGGAAATGGTTACAATGTCAAGGAAATACAGTAGTAGTAAAGTGCTGGAAAAGTAGACGTGGAAAAATGGGCTTTTAGGTCAAATGAAGTGACATGGTTTAGTATATTTCTGTCTTAGCTCGTATGTTTTTTGGAAGATTGGAGGAAGTCAGCGGACGTCCTGTAGCAGAGCCGATAGAAATTGTCCGTAGGTCAGTGACTTCAGTTTTCCTCTGCTGTGGCCAATCGCATGCATTCATTTAAATTAGTTACCTGGAGGGAGCTAATCAGACCAGAGAGAGCTATAGAGGGCTTTTAATTAATTTACTCTTTTTGGTCTGATTAATGATGTGACGACATGACTTGCTCAAAAAAGCAATGCGATGCAAACCGAATTGCATAACAGCATGCATTTATTCCCCGCTTCACGTTCCGAACAGCCGTGTTCCCTCTGTTCCGTGTAGAGGTGTGCATCGGGACAGAAATAGTCACCGAAACGTGCTTCAAATATGAAGCTTGTGGCACAAAGAAAGGTCACATTCATTAACAAGGGAACGTCCAGGGGAATGTGTGGCATTCGGAATGTGTGGCGTTTCAATGCTACACATTTCCTGCATTCATTCAGTTCATCTTTCGTAAATGCTTTACCCTGATCACATCCACAAAGGGTTAAATGACTGTTTAAAATGCATTTGTTTATATTTTTTGGAAATAGAACCAACTACAATCCACTGCAAGGTATGCTGCAAGGTAAGTTTGAAGAGGTAACATGAAGTGCCACTAGGAATCAAAATATAACAACTTTAAATTGTCTTATTTATAGTCATGAACGAATTACTTGTGGTTAAGGAAAAAAAAAAAGGTATGGGGCTTGTTAATCGCTTATCAGATCTTTTGTAAGCAAAGCATTTTACGTTGCTGGACCTTCACAAATGTTAGTTGAATACCCTTTCACCATAGAGTTAGTTTTAGCTAAATGTATTTGTTTTACCTTCATCTTACCAGGAGAATCCCACCACGGTAGAACCTCTTTCAGAAAGGAGAGCTAATTAAGAGACTGCAGAATTGGAAATTTGACCTCAATCGAAGCTTTGGTTAGTCTGTTTGATTTTTTTTGGTGTGGGATTTAATGAAACTAATGAAAGCTTAACCAGCACACTGGTGTGTTACAGTGAGTAAGAGTGTAATAATTCATTCAAACGTGTGATCAAATGATACTTGGTTCATGTGAGGTTTCTATAAGCATCTGTATGTGTGATTCAAGTTGGTCAGTAAGGAGTAATTACGCGCTGTATTACTGATTTTAAGAGTTTGCATGTTCTCCCCGTGCTTTGGGGGTTTCCTCCCCAAGTCCAAAGACATGCATTGTAGGCTGATTGGCATTACTAAATTGTCTGTAGTGTGTGAATGTATGTGTGATTGTGCCCTGTGATGGGTTGGAGGGGATGGGTCCCCTACCTTGTTCCCCGAGTTCCTTGGGATAGGCTCCAGTCTCCCCTGTGACCATGTGAAGGATAAGCGGTATAGAAAATGGATGGAATGACTGCTGGATCATGTTGATTTCTATATGATTTATATGCTATTACATGTTCAATTAAATTAAATCAGATTAAATCAGTAAATTGCAGAGATTTTAGACAAGTGTGTTGGTGTTTCTCAGATTAGTGTTCCCTTTTTCACTTTTGTGGTTAACCAGACTTCAAAATACTCAAACTTCAAAATCTGTAGTTTTCAAAGTGTTATATATTTGAAAATGTCAAAATTTCACCATGTGAAGGGTTTATCCCAGGCTGCCACACGTTCTGTATGTAAAATAGTTGCCCCCATCCTGATTCTTCTGTTGTTGTGTAAATCTCATACTAAATTGTTTCAGAAATTAAAACAAAATCTAAGATTAAACAAAGGCAACCTGAGTAAACACAATGTCATTTAAAAAAATATAATCTATTGAGGCAACAAACATATGCAGTACCAACTGGGCTTATGTGAAAATGTATTTGCCCTATAGTTACTGATTCCCCAAATCTATGAAACTGAATTCATAATGGATTTCAGCTGGTTTAGAGGCATCCAGGCATGATTACTGCAAACCCTGTTCAATCAAATCAACACTTAAATAGAACTTTATCAACAGCATGAAGTTGGTTAAAAGGTCTTACCCGATAACACACTATGCCAAAATTGAAAGAAATTCCAGAAATGATGAGGAAAAAGGTGATTGAAATACATCAGTCTAGGAAGGGTTATAAAAGTGATTTCAAAGACTCTGGGACTCCACAGTGAGCACCATTATCTCCAAATGGAAAAACTCAAACGTGGCCGACCTTCCAAAATTCATCTTGCACTACTCATCGAGGAAGTCACAAAAGAACCAAGGACAAAATCAAAGGAAATACAAGCTTCTCTTGCATTAATAAAGGTCAAAACCACTGCTACCTTGGTGATCCTCAAACCTTATGGGAGAATGTTCTTTGGATTGATGAGTCAAAAGTGGAACTGTTTGGAAGATGGGTACCGTTACATCTGGCGTAAACCAAACACCGAATTCCAAAAAAAGAACATCATAAATACAGTCGAGCATGGTGATGGCAATGTTATGGTGTGGGAGGCTTTGCTGCTTCAGGGCCTGGGCAACTTGCATTCATTGAGAGAAATATGAATTCTGATTTCTATCAGAAAATCCTAAAGGAGAATGTCCGGTCTTCAATCTGTAAATTAAAACTCAAGCGCAACTGGGTTATGCAGCAAGACGATCCAAAACATAGGAGTAAGTCCTAGTCTAGAAGTAAGTGAGAGAACGATTTCCAGTTATTGGAAGTGTCTGGCTGCAGTTATTGCTGCTAAAGGTGGCACAACCAGATTTTAAGTTTAAGGGGGCAATTATTTTTTTCACATGGGTAATAGGTGTTGGATAACGTTTTTTGCTTCAGTACAATAAATAAATAAATAAATAAAAACCAACCTGTGTGTTTACTCAGGTTGCCTTTGTTTTTTCTTTGTATTTCATTTGAAGATATAAAACTATTTAGTATGAGAGACGCACAAAAACAGAAGAAATGCTTTTTCACATCACAGTATGTCTTGGAAAAAGTCTCAAATTAATTCCTAAAATGTAGGAGAAGTCTGTTCTATGCACATAATAGCACTAATCGGCGTTGCACTGAAGAATGAATCTGATCATACTAATAGCGTGCATCTGATCCTCCTTCTCAGATTGTGACGGATCAGCAGACGGGACAGAAGATCCAGATTGTGACGGCTGTGGATCCGGTCAGTTTGCCCAAGCAGCAGTTTATCCTGGCTGCTCATGATGGAACACCAACAGGCAAAGTCATCCTGGCGTCCCCCAACAACCCCAGCACTAAACAGCTCATCTTCACCACAGCAGACAGTCTGGTACCTGGTCGATTACAGGTACACACAGTAACACAGTGTGTAGTACATACCTGTTTGTCAGAATCAATAGAAAATGACCAACCCAGTACTACCAACAAGATATTGTTTGGGTAGTGGATTATTTGTAGCACAGCAGTGACACTGACTTGATGGAGGCATGGTAATGTTCTGGTACAAGTGTATTGGGACTGCAGTATTTCTGGGGTTTTTAAACATCCCAGTGTCACTGCTGCCCATGGTTCAATCGTACCAGCACCACACACACACACTGCCATGTCACTAGCATGTCAGTAGTCACTGCTGTGCTGAGAATAATCCATTACACAAATAATATCTGGTCAGAAGTGGTCCCTTTTATAATAATTAATGTATACCAATCTTTCCTTTCTATAACTAATAATCTGGTAACATAGTATAGGTGTTAAGTGTGATGATGTGTTGAACAAAGACTGTGTCATTTCCCCTTGTGTGGTGGTGTAGTTTGTCACAGATGCAGTCTCGGTAGAGAGGATTCTGGGTAAAGGTGGCGAGGTGGGCCGACCGCAGCCTGTCGAGTACTGCGTCGTGTGTGGAGACAAAGCCTCGGGTAAAAACAAACACAAATTTACACAAACAATTTGGATACTCTTGTAAGTTTACTTACGTCTGTAGAATACATTTAATACGTCTGTGTGGGTGTGTGGTTAGGGAGGCACTATGGAGCTGTTAGCTGTGAGGGCTGTAAGGGCTTCTTCAAGCGAAGTGTCAGGAAGAGTCTGACCTACAGTTGCCGCAGCAACCAAGATTGTGTGGTCAACAAGCACCACCGCAACCGCTGCCAGTTCTGCCGCCTCAGGAAGTGCCTTGAGATGGGCATGAAGATGGAGTGTGGGTGTTTTTTTTTATTCACACATACTTGCGCTTTCCTTAGATTTGGTTCCACCTGAACCATACTGACTTAAAGCTACAGTGTATGAAAAGTCCTAACTGAACATGCACACATATGATGTTAAACTGAGGAATTACCTCTGCTGTGTGTTTTTTGATTGATAGTTTGAAGTGATCTGCTAATTTGTGTGTGTTTGGTGTGTATGAATGATTACTATGATTACTTAGAACAACACTGGCTCAGACTTGCGTATTACAACAACATATACATCACTAGGCACTTTATTAGGAACACTATACTAATAGTGGATAGGGCCTCCGTTTGACTCTCAAATTAGCCTCAATTCTTCATGGCATGGTGTTCAAGATATTCTGGTCCATGTTGACATGATGGCATCATGCAATTCCTGCAGATTTTTCACATGCTCTTTCATACTGCGAATCCCCCGTTCTACCACATCCCAAGGTGTTCTATTGGATTCATATCCGGTGACTGGGAAGACCACTGAAGAACATTGAACTCATTGCCATGTTCATAAACCAGTTTGAGAAGACTGAAGACTTATCATGCTTGAAATAGCCATTAGAAGATGGATAAATTGTGGCCATGAAGGGATGAATATGATCAGCAATAATTCTCAAATAGCACTCAAGTGAGGATTGATTGGTATTAACGGGCCCACACCATTAAACCACTTTCACCTGCCTGGACTGTTGACACAAGGCAGGTTGGGTCCATGGATTCATCTTGTTGCCAAATTATGTCCCAACCATTTGTGTGCCACAGAGGAACTCGAGATTCATCAGACCAGACTACGTTTTTCCAGTCTTCAACTGTCCAGTCTTGGCGAGCCGGTGCCTACTGTAGCCTCAGCTTTCTGTTCTTGGCTGAACCCGACATGATCTTTTGTTGTAGCCTAGCCGGCTCAAGTGTTAGTTGTCTGACTGCTTATAGAAGTTATTGTCGCCTTTCTGTTAGCTCAAAACAGATTGGCCATTCTCATTCGCTTCCGTCCAGAGAACTGCCACACACTGGATGTTTTTTCCTTATTGCACCATTCTGAGTAAAATCTAGAGATTGCTGTATGTTTAAATCTCAAGAGATCAGCAGTTATAGAAATACTCAAACCAGCCCGTCTGGCACCAGCGCTTATGCCACGGTCAAAATCGCAGAGCTCACATTTTTTCCCCTTCTGATGTAAACATTACCTGAATCTACTGGCCCATGTGTGCATGATTTTATGCATTGCACTGCTGCTACACAATTGGCTGCTTAGATAATTTCAAGAATGAGTACGTGTACAGGTGTTCCTAATAACGTGTTGGTTGAGTGTGTGTGTGTGTGTGTGTGTGTGTGTGTGTGTGTGTATATTCTGTTGAAGTAGTTGGCCTGCTTCTGTGTGCTTGTGTGTGATACTGCAGCTGTGCAGAGTGAGAGAAAGCCATTAGACCTGCCCAGAGAAAAACCTGTTAACTGTGCTGCCTCAACTGAGAAGATCTACATCCGAAAAGATTTGCGAAGTCCCCTTATAGCAACGCCGACTTTCATCACAGACAAAGATGGCACAAGGTAACACACACTGATTTCTAAACTGGTGTGAAACACAAAGACATACCTTGTGTCGTGGTTCATTTTGTACCAACACCGGTACCTCAGTACGATCACCCAAAAAGTCACAATCTTCAGAATCTACGCATAGCACAAAGCACAAAAGAAATATTCTGCATACAAGATGCATGGTTTAATTTCTTATACCCGCCTATTCCAAGTGTGGAGTTGCTTAAAGAAAGTTAGCATTAGCTCTTATGTCATTTTCTTGCAATTCCAAGATGGTTGTTTTGTAATTTAGCTATCATTTCACCAATAACAGTAACTCTCCTATATCTTTTTTATTGTAATAAAAGGTTTCTAATGCATGGTGTAAATTTTTAATAACTATAAACGTTTTCATCTCTGCTGTTTCAAAGTCAAATTGACCGATGCATGTTTTCATATCTTTAAGCTCTTTATTTGGATTGTAGAGCTCCATGATGGAAGCATAATAGCAACGATTTTATGTCTTATCTTAGTCACTGTTCTTAGGATTTTCTCATACCCTGATTGGTTGTTTAAATGGTACATCATTTTGGTAGCTCTGGTTTATTGGACCCCGGGATGCTGGTGAACATCCAACAGCCTGTTATCCAAGCCGACGGCACATTACTCTTAGCAACAGACACCAAGGTAATATCTTTTTCAATACAATCTTTTTATAGATGGGTATTTTTATGTACCTGTAGTCATGGATACCAGTGTGCTAATTGGACAGATCTTATTAGGTCAGGTTAACTTGTATAATTTGCATGACTTAATGATGATGATTTGATTTGACCTTTAGACAGAGACCGGTCATGGGGATTTAGGCACACTGGCGAATGTGGTGACATCATTAGCCAGTCTTAGCGAATCACTCAATAACGGGGACGGGGACATTTCAGCCAGCCAGCAGGAGGAGTCTGTCAGTGAAATCACACGGTACTGATTGACACGGTGTGTGTGTGTGTGTGTGTGAGTGGGCGAGAGAGCGTGAGTGAGAGAGAGATCGTGTTTGTACTGTTAAGGCATATACTGACAGCATGTATTAATGTTTGTGCTGAAATGACTGTATATGTATGCACACAGTGCCTTTGACACTCTGGCCAAAGCATTAAATCCTAATGAGGAGGGAGAGGGGCAGAGCCTGTCGGAGGCAGAGTGTGTGGGCGGAGCAACGATACAGGTCATCAGCAGAGATCAGGTCACGCCTCTTATAGAAGTGGAGGGCCCTCTGCTCACGGACACACACGTCAACTTTAAGGTACGTCTCTAAACACAATTAAAACATTGCTGCCATGTGTTATGTGTTTATAAACTGTTAATTACTGAACTATGTTTGTTAAAAGGCCTAATAAATGACCAACAATGGCTACTCATGAACCAAAGCTGAGATTATTAGAGCATGGTACCATTGTTATCTCTTGCATTGTTATCATCCACATAGAGAGCTAGTCTTAGATAAACATGGACCAAATGGTGTCCAAGCAACACCATCCATACAGTGCAGAAGAACAAAAAAAGGAAGACAGTTCAAGCAAAATGAGAAAGTGAAAAAGGTCCAATGATTGGGGGGGGGGGGGTAACCGTGTAAAGTAAGGTAAAAAAATAACAAGACAATAATATGTTTGCAAATGTATATCTATATACAGTGCTGTGAAAAAATATTTGCCCCATCCTGATTTCTGTTTTTGTGTATCTCGTATACCAAAATGTTGCAGAAATTAAAACAAAATCTAAGATACAACAAAGGTAATCTGAGTAAACAAAAAATACAGTTTTTAACTGATAGTTATTTATTGAAGCAAAAAAAGTTATCCAATACCAGCTGGGTCTGTGTCAAAATGTATTTGCCCACGTAGTTATTCCCCAAATCTGTGAAACTGCATTCATAATGGGGTTCATCTGGACTAGACACAACCAGACCTGATTACTGCAAACCTTGTTCAATCAAGTCAACACTTAAATAGAATTTTTTAATCTGTGTGAAGTTGGTTAAAAGGTCTTACCCAGCAACACACTGTGCCAAAGTTGAAAGAAATTCCAGAAATGATTGGGAATGGACTAGTCTAAATCCTGACCAATTGAGATGCTGTGGCAGGAGCTTAAATGGGTAGTTCATGCTGGAAAATCCTCCAGTGTTTCTAAACTAAAGCAGTTCTGCAAAGAAGAGTGGGCCAGAATTCCCCCACAGTGTTTTGAAAGACTGATCTCCAGTTATCTGAAGTGTTAGGTTGCAGTTATTGCTGCTAAAGGTTGGGATTTTATGTTTAAGGGGGCAATTAGTTTTTCACATGAGTGATGGGTGTTGGGGATATATATATATATATATATATATATATATATATATATATATATATATATATATATTTTTTTTTTTTTTTTTTGCTTCAATAAAAAATTTAAACTGTATTGTGTGTTTACTCTGATTGCCTTTGTTTTATTTTGTTTTAAAGATCTAAAACTATTTAGTATGAGATATTCACAAAAGCAGAAGAAATCAGGAGGGGACAAATACTTTTTCACAGCACTGTACCCATTAAACCAAATTAGCTGTGATAGAAATTTTGCCCTTAAAATTATTACTGGTTGCATGACTGATTACTGGTTCTATGACTGGTTTATACTTTTGCGTATGCGTATTTGTGAACACATCAGATGTAACCTGAACATGAAAAGCTGAGAATGACTGGAGAATGAATGCAGAAGAATATACCACGCTGTTATCTATTAGACGCAAGCAGGTGGAGAACAGTTTGTAATTTTTGTAGATTATTTTTCCACAGAAAAATATGTCAAAGAAGAGTGTGGATATTGTATAATAAAAGATAGTATACAGTATAATAAGCCCTTCCTGCATACCATTACTGACACAGTTTTTCTACATATTTTACTAACAAACTTTTACCTTAACTACCCCAACACTTTAACTCGTTACTAACATAAACCTAAACACTATTTTTAGCTTGTTAAATATAATTTAGTAACGCTAAACATATAAATTTAATTTGAATCTATATAGTGTAAATATAGCTATGTATGAACATTTCATGCCCATGCTGATGAGCAGAGCTGTAGCTTGACACCTCACTCTCTCTCTCTCTCTCTCTCTCTCTCTCTCTCTTTCTCTCTGTCTTTATTTATCTTGCTATACATCAGTACTTCCTGGCTTCTTCACGCTTATTATAGTGCTGCATTGTAATGAGGCCATGTTTGCTATCAGTAGGGAAAGTAGGGTTACAATGATCGTCTCGTCGCAATGATTCCACATAAGCAACCAAACACTGAGTGATTAACGCATAACACAATAACCCCACACTTACTCTATACATCAAGACGCAAATGCGCTTAAAAGTGTAAACCAGCCTGAACCAAACAGCTCAGAAAGGAAGAGTGTACGAATCTCTGTCTCTGTGTCCTTCCCTCTCTAGCTGACAATGCCCAGTCCGATGCCTGAGTATCTGAATGTCCATTATATTTGCGAGTCTGCGTCCCGTCTGCTGTTTCTCTCCATGCACTGGGCACGCTCCATCCCAGCCTTCCTAGCCCTTGGGTGAGAGTCACTGTATGTTTTTGGCTCCTTTCAGAAATGGCATTAACATCCATATTGAGTGATCAGATTTCAAGTGGACAGCAGATAGTATGTCTCACATGAGAAAAAAAAAAAACCCATAAAAACATTGCACATTTATAAAAGAACACAAAGTGCCATGCACATCACTGGTTGATGTAGTGCTCAAAGATAGCTGATGACAAAGTTCTGGCTGTGGGAGAATTTTTTGTTTAAAATCTCTAAAGTGTAAACGCTGCTATGATGCTTGTCTAAAAGCGAACAATAGCGGGACTGCATAGGATGCCGCCGTACTTATGGGACAACTACAAATAATGTAGTGGTGATGGTGAAACATGAAGGAAACATGTTAATAAACATAAAACAAAACCTTATTACCGCAAGCTGACTAGGAATGTTTCTGTTTATGCAGTCTTGTTTTCTGTATGATCTCAGATCACACTGATTTATGATGTAAGCAGAACGTAAAGTGCTGTGAAAAAGTATTTCTTCTGTTTTTGTGTATATCTCATACAAAATCATTTCAAAAAATAAAACAAAATCTGAGATAAAACAAAGGCAACCTGAGTAAACACAAAAGACAGTGTTCAAACAGTAATGTTGTTTACTGAAGCAACAACGTTATCCAATACTAACTTTGCCTGTGTGAAAATGTATTTGCCCCTGTAGTTACTGATCCCCCAAATCTATGAACTGCATTCATAATGGTGTTCCGCTGGACTAGATGCAACCAGGCCTGATTACTGAAAACCCTGTTCAATCAAATCAACACTAAAATAGAACTTTTTCAACAGCATGAAGTTGGTTGAAAGCACTTACCCAGTAACCCACAATTTTGCCAATACACACCTCAACTCTTTTGGGAGAGTACTCTATTAATTGAGAAGTTGAGAGTGGAGTTATACCGTAAACTCCGAATTCCACAAAAATAACATCATACCTACGGTCAAGCATGGTGGTGGAGGTGTGATGATGTGCGGATGCTTTGCTGCTTCAAGGCCTGGGCAACTTGCAATAATTGAGGGAAATATGAATTCTGATCTCTACCAGAAAATAAGTTCAGTCCGTAAGTTGAAACTCAAGCGCAACTGGATTATGCAGCAAGACAATGATCATAGGATTAAATCCACCTCTCAATGGCTCAAAAAAAGATGAATTAAAGTTTTGGAGTGGGCTAGTCAAAGGTCCTGACTTGAACTATTGGAGATGCTGTGGCAGGATCATAAACAGGCAATTCATGTTCAAAAACTCTCCAATATAGCTGAACTAAAACAGTTCTGCATAGACGAGTGTGCCAGAATTCCACCATAATGCTGTGAAAGACTGATCGCCAGTTATCAGAAGCATTTGGTTGCAGTGCTAAATGTGGAACAACTAGCTTTTAAGTTTAAGGAGACAATTAGGAGAAATTTTCCCATGGGTAATATGTGTTGGATAATTATTATTTTTGCTTCAATAAAAAAACAACTGGTATTGTTTGTTTACTTAGGTTGCCTTTGTGTTATGTTGCATTTCATTTGAAAATCTAAAGTTATTTTAGTAAGAGATATACACAGCCGGGGCGGCTGTGGCTCAGTCAGTAGAGCGAGTTGTCCACTAATCCACTAATTGTGGGGTTGGTGGTTCGAATCCCGGCCCGGGTGATCCCATGCCGAAGTGTCCTTGGGCAAGACACTGAACCCTAAGTTGCCCCCGATGGCAAGCAACCTTGCATGGCAGCTCTGCTACCATTGGTGTGTGAGTGTGCTCTCATTTGTAAGTCGCTTTGGATAAAAGCGTCTGCTAAAATGAATAAATGTAAATGTAAATATACTAAAAACAAAAGAAATCAGAATGGGGAAAATACTTTTTAAAAGCACTGTAGTAATTTTCTTTAATTCAGGGCTTTTGTTAAACGAGCTTTGTTGAAGAATCAGATGCGATGAAGACATATTATCTCACAGTTTGTTATAGAACTGTATGTACTCTATGTACTGAGATGACCTCATTTTTAGCCCTGTCAATCACTAACAACTACTCGGACAATGAAGCATCAGCACATCTTACCACAGTGAAGAGGTGGACGACAGTCAACCCAAACATAACTGAGACAAGGGCCAGTTTAATAAATATAATATTAATATTGTGATCAATTATGTCACAATTCACTTTTCTGAGATATCACTGGTATTGTGATACATTTTTTGAACTGTTTTCTAACTCATTTTTATTCAATTATTTTCTATATGTTTTCATTTCTAGCTCATTTTTGTTTTAAACAATTACAGACTTTGAGTCGATGCTAAAAATGTCAAGAATTTTTTGTCGTAAATTCTGTTGTATCTAATCGTATAATTTATTATAATTATTAATCGTTTCCCTTTTCAGTTTTAATGAATATAGTTTATTACTAGTTGTTTACAGTAGAAATGTCTCAATGTATCATATATTTTTGTCATCTCGCCCAGCCCTAACAAACGCCACCTTAA
This sequence comes from Noturus placidus, assembly GCA_022414735.1. NCBI lineage: Eukaryota > Metazoa > Chordata > Actinopteri > Siluriformes > Ictaluridae > Noturus > Noturus placidus. The sequence goes on from JAFFST010046756.1 coordinate 51,810, forward strand.
CAACAAACAAGCCAGTGTAAACATTGGTCATTGTGTATAATTGTGTACTCTTGATGGACCCATGCATTTCACTCTTGCAGTGGGGGGAGAAAAGTATTTGATCCCCTGCTGATTTTGTACGTTTGCCCACTGAGAAAGAAATGATCAGTCTATAATTTTAATAGTAGTTTTATTTGAACAGTGAGAGACAGAATAACAACAAAAAAATCCAGAAAAACATGTCAAAAATGTTATAAACTTGTATCTGCATTTGTGTGTTTTAGGCAGGAGTGTAACACATCTCTGGTACGGGCATGCTGGAATGAGTTGTTCACTCTCGGTTTGGCGCAGTGTGCTCAGGTCATGAGCCTCTCCACCATCCTGGCTGCCATCGTGAACCATCTGCAGAGCAGCATACATGAGGGTATGTCAGCTCTATAATGCCCCAAGTGGAGAAGGAGCTTGTGGTTTAAAAGGAAAAATTGGTTGTTACAGATTAGTCATTTTTTGATGGAGAAATGTGACAGTCCTTAATGTTCCAGTAACTGAGTACTTCTTTATTACTTAAAGACAAGCTGTCTGGGGAACGAGTGAAGTTGGTGATGGAGCACATCTGGAAGTTGCAAGAGTTCTGTAACAGCATGGCCAAGCTGGAGACGGACGGCTATGAGTATGCCTACCTGAAAGCCATCGTCCTCTTCAGTCCAGGTAAACACATGTTCCTGACACTCTTCCTACACAGGCCAAAGACTTGCAACTGACTTAGATCGTGCTTATTTTCCGCATTTTTATTGTCTATTTATGTTAGATAACTTTATATATACTGAATATAATAAGTCTACACACCCCTCTTAAAAAAGCAGGTTTTTAAGATGTAAAAAATGAAACAAAATCATATCATAACAATTCCACCTTTAATAACCTTAAAACTTACAACCTGGACAAAGCCATTGAAAACCAAACTGACACATTTCAGAGAAAAAACGTTTTTTATTTTATTTTCATATTTAATAACTATATGCATAAGTGTGCACACCCCTAAACTAATACTTTGTTGAAGCAACCTTTGAATTTACTACAACACTCTTGGCAATATTTTCCCACTCTTTCTTGCAATAACATTCTAGATCCATCAGACTATATGTGTACGGGCATCTCGTGTGCACAGCCCGCTTCAGTGTCACTCCACAGATTTTTAGTTGGATTCAGGGCTGGGAGGGCTGCACGATTATGGCCAAAATGATAATCCCGATTATTTTGATCAATATTGAAATCCCGAATATTTATCAAGTTTATTAATTAATTTTAGTGACAACATTTTTATTGCACTTTCACATTTAAGTTTTCTCATGCCACAATGTAACACACAAGTAGCCATGAGAAAACTTGAGCTGGACAATAATGACAGAATTTAGGAACATAGTGTGAGCCATGACAAATTAATTTACCTTCTGATAAACTAAATTTAATATTTTCAGTTAATTTTACAGACTGTATGCAAAAAACAATTTACCGGTTCCACCTTGTAAACAAATACAATAAACATCAGTGTTCAGTGTTTGAAGTCTGCTCCTCTTAAAAATATTTAAAGCTACACGATTAGAAATTTTCCGCTGTCATGGTTCTGGGCTGGAGTCAGTTCTCGAACCGCTCTGTGTAGATTGTGTATATATCTGAATAATCTCATATAAGATGTGACTGGGTGAGTTCATTTACCCATCAGCTGGGAAAAGCTTTAGTTTATTGGTGTTCATTACTGATGCTCAATCAGGATTTTTACAACCGAAACCGATCCAGATACCATTTTTTTTTTTTTTTTGAACTTTAATCAGTCTGTCATAAACAGTTAAATGTAAGCTCTCTGCTCATGGTCACTATTAATTGAGTTAAAATAATAGCAATGAGAAATACTGTTGGTTAATTGATAAATAAACAAGCATACAATATTTATTTTTAAATATCTTAAAAAGCAATAGAGAACCTTATCAAAAATTATCCATATTTGGAAAAAGGCTAATAGCTTTCTAAGGAAATAGCTTACTAAGCTTAATGTCAAATTGATATGAAATGCAACTCATAGTAATTGAACATTTTCATCTCTCATATCATTTATATTTAAAGAAGTGATTATAATATCTATTTTTTATATTAAATGATTTATTTATGACTAAGCACATTTTCTGTTTTATTTAGTTTTATTTTTGTTTGTTTCAGTTTTAGATCGGTTCCCCCAGTACAGTGTTGCCATGTCTGCTGATAATATTGTGTTTTGGGGGATTAAATAAAAACATGGAACTGGAGTTGACTTTTCTAATGATATCTGGCAACCATGAGTTTAAATGAAGTGAATTAGAGTTAATGAAGGAGCGGCGACGTACTGTATGTTTACAGACGGAACCGTTGCTATTCTTGCTTATGATTGGTGAGGAATTTTTTAATAAAGAGGTTTGAATTAAACCCACCTTGTAGCGTTAGCATTATTATTAATTACTCCACCTGACGCCGCTGTGTCTACACAAGCAGGTGCAAGTTCAGGTCATTTTGCGGGATCAATAAAAGATGGCGGTTTGTGAGATCGGGAAGTTGAAGCAGATTTTCAGTATTTCCATACTTTTCGTTTGACTGAGGAGATGAAAAGCAGTGTGAAAGTAGCTGTTGCTCGGTGTAGATGCATTTGAGTTGTAGCTTTTATCCCGATTGTATTATACAACTCCGAACAGGTCACTCGCACAAAATACTTTTCAGTCACAAATGCGAGTGAAATGGTCGCACTGTAGAGCCCTGAGTTTATCTGTGAAGTTTTTCCCATTCGGCGTGATGACATTTAATGTCCCGGACAACCATAGTAGTGCCATTTAGCAACATGTTAATGTCATGATTTCTCCTTGTGCAAAGCGCTGGAGCTCAAAACGAAGCTGGCAGCCCGAGGGCTTAAATGCTAACCCCGTTTCGGGCTTTTGGCACTACAAAATGACGTCATCCCCGCACCGCTCTATGGTGATTGGCTGTAAGTGTAGGAAGCGCTTGAATTGATCGGCAGCGGAGTTTTCTGTTAGCGGAGGACGAACTTTAAACGTTAATATCGCAGTCGATCATGTTCATTTAATCGTGGGCAGTCAAAATCGTAATCACGATCGATATCCTATTAATTGTGCAGCCCTAGGCTCTGGCCAGGTCATTCTAAACATCGATCTTCTTTTGGTGAAGCCATTCCTTAGGTGATTTGGATGTATGCTTTTGGGTCATTGTTGTGCTGAAAGGTGACATTTCTTTTCATCTTCAGCTTACTAGAAGACACCGGAAGATTTTACACCAAAATTTAATAGTATTTGTAGCTATTCATGATTCCCACCACCTTGAGCAAAGCCCCAGTTCTGGCTGAAGTAAAGCAGCCCTACAGCAGGGTGCTACTGCCACCATGCTTCACTATGCATATGTTTTTGCCTCAAACATACCTTTTGGAATTGGTCTCATCAGACCATAACGCATTTTCCACATGATTTGGGGTGATCTAGTTGAACTTGGATGTTTTTTTTTTTGGGGAGTAAATCCTACAGAAACAGCTGGTCTTTATTCAGGATTAATCAGAATAATCTCTTTGATGACAGCTGTATGATCAATACTTTTGAACATGAGAGTGAATGTGACTGGTTCATTCTGAACACAGCCTCATCCCCAGTTTTTAAAATGGTATGCACAACCAGGGTATTGTTTTAAGTTTTTTTATTTTTCCCTAAAACGTTTCTGATTCACTTAATGTTTATATGTTGTAATTTCACATTGAGAGTGGAAAAAGTTCAGAAGATATTATCTTGGAAAACATGCCATTTTATATAATTAGCTGCTGACTGAATGACATTTCAGTGGGCTGAATTTCTGTTAATCTCATTTGAAATATATACTTGACCTTATTATTGAATAAAAGAATAAAATTGTGTAGGAAACGTATAGCAATACCTATTCCAAAGCCATGAAATTGAATTAACCAATTTAATATTATACATGTTTCTTAGTTTTCTAAAGTTTATCCTTCCTTATTTAAACTGCTCAGTTGTTATGTAAAGAGACATTCCGTCCTGAAGTGTTTTATTCGTCTTGCATACAGGCAAATATTCTACTTTTTATTCATTTATATCAACATTTAGTGGCATGGAATGTCTACAAACCAAATTAGGGATAAATAGTCATTCACTCACTGCTATCTTGGAAGTTAATAAGACCAAAAAAAATACTCGTCGTATTACCAAGCAACACAAAGTTTAAACTCCACCTTCTTTCTACAAGACCACCCAGGCCTGAACAGCAGCAGCCAGATTGAGAAGTTTCAGGAGAAAGCGCAGATGGAGCTGCAGGATTATGTACAGAAGACTTATCCAGATGACACTTACAGGTCCGTACTTTGATGTTCGCTTTGCTCACCTCTCTGCTCTTACTTTTTTCTTTATTAATTGCTTCCTCTGTTTTGATTGGCAGACTAGCGCGAACCCTGATGCGTCTGCCAGCACTGCGTCTGATGAGCTCCAGCATAACAGAAGAACTTTTCTTCACCGGGCTGATCGGAAACGTGCCCATTGATAGCATCATCCCATACATCCTCAAAATGGAGACCGCCGACTACAATAGCCAAATCAGTGGTCCTACCACATGAATCCAGAGTGGCCTGTTTTGAGCTACAAGTGCAGACTGAAATCCTACAATCTCCCATCATCACTTGCCTTCATTGCAAAGCAATGCAAAAGTTAGGACCATCGTTTTCTTTTTCTTTTTTTCCCCCTTGCGTCGAGCAATTCATTTTTCTTACAAAAAGCCGTAACAGTGATACCGTCTGACTGAATGTTACTTAATAGGGTTTGCATTTTAGTTCTCTAAGAGTCATGCACCATGGGACTTTGAGTTTTAAAACTCAATATTGTTTTCATTTTTTGAAAATGAAAAAAAAAATTATAATGCAACGAGCTATTTTTAAGCACTTGTTTTCCAGTCAGAAACGTGCTGGCTAAATGGGAAAACGTATCTTACACACCTTTTTTGTATTATTTAAGATCACTGTATTAAGGATTTGACTCCTGCTCATGCAACTGTAGTAGAAGTGTAATGTTAATGAATCTGTGTTCACCTATGATCCTGAAAATAACCTCATCTTGAATTCTTATGCAAGAGTTGCATGGGTCTCTCTGTGACCCTAGGTCTAATCTAGGACCTTTTTTTGCCTTCCGTAGTGTATTGGATATATATATATATATATATATTATATATCATCTTGCATAAATCCCTGATAAACAGGCACTTTTACTTCTAGGATCAATTTCCCAGACATGCATTAAGCCTAGCGCTGCACTAAATTGCAATGTCATGGGTGATCCATTATTTTTAAGCCACAGTTTAGGCTTAATGTACAGTGGCTATAAAAAGTCAACACAACCCTGTTAGAATGGCAGGTTTTTGTGGTGTAAAAAAGAAATCATTACAGAACCTTTATCACCTTTATTGTGAATTCCAACATATACCCAGTGTGTATAAGTATGCACACCCTTTTATCATTGGGAAGTGTTCAGACTCAACCAATCACTTTCAAACGCCTGTTAAATTATAATTAGTGTACACCTGCCATTAGTTAAAGTGATGGATTACCCTCAAATAAAATACAGCTGTTACAATAGGATTTTCCTGAGTGGAAAAGCCACGGGTCTCAAAGAGCTTACAAAGCAGCTACGGGATCTCCTTGTATAAAAATATCAATCAGGGGCGGATTACAAAAAAATACAAGGCATTGGATATAACATAGAACACTGTAAAGACAATAATCCTAAAATTGATGAGAAGATCAGGAGAAAACTGGTTAGCGAGGCTGCTGAGGACTACAGCAACATTAAAAGAATTGCAGCAATTTCTGGAAAGTACTGGTTGCTCCCTACATGTGTCAACAATCACCCAAATTCTTCATATGTCTGGGCTATGGGGTAGGGTGGCAAGACAGCCTTATTTTTAACAAATAAATACATAAAACATCCAAGTAGTATAAAGAAATATACTATAGTAGAAATAAATCTCTTAAAACCATGTGGAATAATATGTTATGGTCTGATGAGACCAAAGTTGGACTTTTTTGCTATAATACCAAAAGATTTGTTCGGCACAAAAAAACAAAACAAAACACGGCACATTATGAAAAGAACCCCATCCCCATGGTGAGCATGGGGACGGCAACATCATACTTTGGGGGCTGTTTTTCTTCAGCTGGAACTGGGAATTTTAATCAGGGTGGAGGGAATAATGAATAGTTTCAGATACTGGACAATTTTGGCTCAAAAACTTAAGGCTTCTTCTAAAACACTTGAGAAGAACAAAGGAATGGCTTCACCAAAACCAGATCAAGGTTTTGGAAGTCCAGATCTAACTCTGTCAAGCTGACAGAGTTAGAATGCTTTTGCAAGGCAGCATGGCAAAAATATTGCCGAGTCAAGATATGCCAAGCTGTCTGGCTCTTTGCCCAAAATGATTGAAAGCCATGATAAAATCTAAGGGTGCTTCAACTAAGTGTTAGTTTAGGAGTGTGCATACTTATGCAACCAGGTTAATGTACTTTTTTTTATTTTTCCAACCCTAAAATGATTCTCATTGTTTTTCACTTTCATTTATAGGCTGCAATTTCATAATAAAGGTCAGTTGCATTTATTTATTTATTTATTTATTTATTTATTTTTGAACATCACAAAAACCTGATATTTTAACAGAGGTGTGTAGACTTTTTTTTTATATATCTACTGTAGGTCATACAAATACCTGATTATATGTGAGCTCTGAATGCATGATCTAACCGCTATGACCTTGGTATTGATTTACAAAACAACACCTCTGCTGTTCAGACAATCAGCATATAAAAGGATGATGCACTCATCCTGGATATCACGTTTTCATCAGTTATTCCAATTATGATATTTCCTCCATCCTTCTACCTTTTTGTATTTATTTGAACGATTCCTCATTATATATATATCAGTTCCGCTCTTTTCTGTTAATTCGTAATATTTTTTATTTTAGTCTCATGTTTATACAAGATCACTCCTAGGAATTCTGATAGGTGACTGCGGTAAATAATGTAGTGATCTCCGTTGTACCAGCAGGTTTCACACAGTTAGTATTCCATTATCATTATGTTTTAACTTATTCATTATAAAGAAGCCGTTTTGGCTCAGTGTTTTCTGCCATATGAAATCATGACAGCTGTCTTCTGTGAAACGTACTCAAAGTACAATCATGCACTTATGAATATTATATGAAAGTGTGAAATGCACCTATTTACCATTTTTAGGGTGAGCTTCAAAATATAAGGAGATGAATATCTACATACCGGAAAAATGTATATGTACTGTATGAAAGCCTACCTAAATATTTGGGTTTTAAACCCATCCAGACTGTTTTTAATCGCTGTTGTGATATTATGTTCAATGAGATTTATACTACATGTAATTTCATTAAAATGAATGCATGTCTATTTTAAACCCTTTTTATTTTCTCTGGCAACGAGATGTTAAACTTTGTTTTTTGTATATAATGCATGGAATAGTTAATGCATTTTATTAAATGCTGTACCAAGATGGCGTATAAATGTTGTGCTGTAGAAATACATATTTATCTGCCAGAGACTAAAAGTAAGCAAGTAAAAAAAAAATTTTTTTTTTTTTGACGTTAACTCATTTATGTACATTGCAGAGAAACTAATGACCTCAGTGTCTTGTCAACAAAAGCCTTTTTTAAAAATATACATGTATAAACAAGTTGTCTTGGATGTGTCCTTTTTAATTCTAAAAAGACTAACTAATGTAAAAGACTAACTAATGTAAATTCACCTATGGTTTTTCAAATATTACCGTTTCATGTAGTGTGTGTTAGAGCTGTTTGTGAATGTAAAAAGTCTGCAAAGTTTCAAAAATCAAAACACACGACAAACTGAGTTATTGACTCCCAAAGAAGGAAGTGATTCTGAACAGCTTAAACAAGTCGTCAGTAATTCCAGACTTACTTCCTGTACTAACCTACGTAGGCTTGTAACAAAAAGCCCCGCCTCTGGTCTTCATCAGCTGCTTGTGCACAGACGAAGCTGAAACTCGTTATGGTAGTGGGTGTTTCCTTTTTGAAACAGGCTGATAGCAGTAGACCAATCAGAGAGCCAACCAACCAAACAGACTCTGACATCTGACCAATCAGAGCAGAGTATGCTCTCTGAAAGGAGGAATTTAGAATGAATTCTTTAGAACTGATCATTTAATGACACTTCATTCGGCCAGCACTAACAGACAGTGTGACTGGTACTTCTCAAGCTGCAGTGTGCCATATACCCCTGTTCCTGGATACTCTATTCCCATGATTCAAACCCTCCTGCTTTTCCAAAACGGCATTGGGGAGTCCGCTTTGGTGTCTGAGACACGTTGAATCTTGATTATGCTGTTCAATAATATGCATTTTAATTGGCTTAGACACGAGTCAAAATAACTTCCACTTCTTCCTTCTGCGAATGCTGTTTACTTGTCATTTTAGCACTATGAGTTTTGCCTTTTGTGGAATTTTTGTTGGCATCATCAAATTCAAATCAGGTGTGCCATGTATGCATCTACGAATTCATCGACACACAAAGGAAATTTCCAAAACACGGTGGAAACGACAGTAAATTCGCCAGTGAATATTTTTTTATTAATTACAAATTTAAATGTACTCTTTATTGATAGGCACTGTGGCTTAGTGGTTAACACGTTTGTCTCCAGGGTTGGGGGTTCGATTCTCATCTCTGCCCTGTATGCGTGGAGTTTGTATGCTCTCCCTGTGCATTGGGGGCTTCCTCCAGGTACTCTGGTTTCCTCCCTCAGTTCAAAGACATGCACTGTAGGCTGATTGGCAGCTCTAAATTGTCCGTAGTGTGTGAATGGGGGTGTGAGTGTGTGTGCGACTGTGTTCGGGGTGTGTCCCCTGCGATAGGCTCCAGGCTCTCCTGAAATCTTGTGAAGGATAATTGGTACAGAACATGTATGGATGAAATTTACTCTTCATTGGAGGGGGCATAGGCACCCCATTCAGGGTACCTCCCTGAGGTGATCAGAGCCAGACAACGGTGTACCACCTGAGACTGCTCAGGAAATTCAGGGTCTCCCAAGCGATCCTGAAAAGTTTCTATACTGGGGCTGTAGAAAGTTGACTGAGTGCTCTCTCCAGTAACACAAAGACCTGCAGAGAGTGGTGTGCTTTGCTGAGCGCATCTCCGGGTCTGATCTCCCCTCTCTGCATGACATCTACACCAGGTGATGCAGTTCAAGAGCTGCTAAAATAGTTAGGGATTCCACCCACCGTGGTCTGGATTATCTAATGGTCATTTTGGGCAGGGGCCCAGGGACCCATGCACACTTGGGACCCAAGTGAGGGGAAGAATCTTTTTTGCCGAAAACAGATGGCAATGTCTGGTTGGGCCACAAGACATTGTACCCAGGGGCCTCTCATTTCCTAATCCCGGCCTGCACACACCCACCGTGAACTGTCTGCTTCCTAAAAACAGACAGCTAAAACAGAATTGTTCAGGAGAGGCTTCTTCCCTCAAGGCCATCAAGACTCTACTGTTCGTTCACTCTGCACTCTACTGACACGCTGTATGCTGCACTTTGCATACATATATACATACACACACTATATATATATATATATATATATATATACATACACATATACACACATATACATACATTATATATATATATATATATATATTGCAATGAAGTATTTAATGCGTGGTCTAGAGAGGAGTAGTCCAGGTTTTCATTGCACTTCAAAGTTGTATACTGTGTATAATGGTGTGTGAGTGAGAGAGAGAGAGAGAGAGATAAAAATCTTGACTCTTATTTCACTGTAGGGTGTAATGAAAGTCTCATCCGAGTCGCTAGGTGGCAGTGAGTTTGATTTCCTCCTCACAGTAAACAGAGCAGAACAAGAAGAACATGAACCGTAGTGATGGGACGTTCGGATCATTTTACTGAGTCGGATCTTTGAATCTCGTTCAGCAAAATGAACGAATTTTTTTCCCCGAGTCATTTCGTTCATTTCAGCAGAATACATTTCAAATGTTACATGTTATAAAATATACTATAGGCTAATGCAACCATAGCCGAATTATGAGAAACAGAATTTAGTCATTAATAGCGTAGCTGGATCTTCAGACTATCTGTTAGTTCACTTCACCTCCCGATCCGAGTCTTTCTTTGATTAGTTCACGTCTTGAGTCTTCGCGTTCGACTCGTTCCTTCATCTCGTTTCCGGTACTGCATGGTGGGTGCATTCCCTATGGGGCGCCCACCGGAAGACAGAACGACTCGAGACGTGAACTAATCGTTTCCGTTTCCTGTACAGAACTTATGGGGATGTATCTGCGCATGCGCGGTCAAAAAAATGAATGAATCTCTGAGACGAGTCATATTAAGGATTCGTTCAAAATGAACGACACACCATCTGTGGAGGAATGGGGGAACACATGGGGCTTTAAAATCTCTCCTTCTAAGACTAAATATATAATATTTGGTTTTAAAAGAAAGTTACCAAAACTAGGGCTATATATGTATGGGTCTCCATTGGAGAAGGTAAAGGTTTTTAAATTTTTAGGCGTTTGGTTTGAAGAACGTATGACTTGGGCTGTGCATGCAGATAAAATTGTGCTGAAGTGTGAAAAAGTTTTGAATGTAATGAGAAGTTTGACTGGGTGTGAGTG
>JAFFST010046757.1:7392-25284 GCA_022414735.1 Noturus placidus
TGTTCCGAAACACTTAAGTGTGACAAACATGCAAAGGAACAGGAAATGAGGAAGGGGGCAAACACTTTTTCACACCACTGTATATTCCCTACATATGCTCTGCAAGGGCTATTACTGAGGAGTGCTCAGTGCTCCAAATCATAGAGATTACACACTGGACAAAGCTATCACACTGCACAAATTAATGCTTTTCTTGCTCAGGCACGCCTGTTCTGTTAGGTAAATAATGAGAGTGATTGAATTGATTTAGGTGAGTTGAAGCAGACTAAACAGTCAAGTGCCATTTATAGGCTGAAATGGACTTTGAGAGAAATAATCTTGACTGCCATGAACATTGCATGAAAAAAATAAATCTGTAATCATATGTTAGACACTGTACCTATTGTTGAAAAAATCAGGGTTGCGGATCTTGGCTTCCATGTCATAGATGAAGTGTTCCTGGTTGATGGTGACCATGTTGTCAAGGCTCTCATTTTTGCTGATGGTGACCACAGGATAGCCCATTTGAAGAGTCCACCCATCCATCACTTCTTTTATGTTGATGTCTTTCCCTTCACTCTGCATGGCCTGCACAAAGAACACCACATCAACAGCTCACAGTCATCAGAGGTCTCAAAATGAAAATTATTAATTGACTCTTGCAGGGTATACATCTTGTGCATGTCATCTTGTTATTTTGTATACAGATTTATCAGTACTGAAAGTGCGCTTGCACCCTGGCATGTCTTGTGTGTGTTTAATGTCACAACAAATTTTTCAACGGACTGCATCATGTACAGCTTTAGGGTTGCAAATTAAAAAGGCTACTGTTGTTTTTATTTGATTTTTTTGACTGGGAATCATGTGACTCTGAAGTTCACTGAAACATGGATGCTCTGCCCTGAACTATCTTCAGTGGAAGGGTACATAGTTACATCAAAAGTACATAGAGAATTACAGAATTTATGTAACAGAAGGTATGTGGAGGCATCCCATTGATTTACTATTTACAATGTTGAACTAAAACCTTCTGTTGTCTGTGCCAGAGAGATATTTGCTTGGAGGAAAACTTAGGAGTGTGGCTGAATTGCTAAATTTGAACTGGCTTGTAGCTAAGATTAACAGGTCTTCTCTCACAGTACTTCAAATAATAAAATATAATTCAAATAAAAAAGAAAATAATCATTATTGTTACTATAACCAATAACAAACATTCAACAAACATTTCTCTCTCCAGTTTATGCATTTGCCTCACTTGTCTAGACTTGTATGTGCTTGCTATCAGAGATTGTAATTATAACCTGCACAATTCATTACTCTAGTGGCTGGACAGCAAATCTATAAAATGATCCAAGTATTTTACTATGCATTATAGAAGCTCAAACTGCTTGTCTGTATAGCCACTTTCTGATAAACTTAATAAGTAACCCATCCATTCTGACTCTAGTAATTTGTTACTTCCATTCTGGAGACCAGGGGCCCGTTTCACGAAGGAGGTTCAACCAACTTGAGTTAAAACTTGAACTCTGAGTGGACTTACCTTGAGTTAGGAAACTCTGAGATTTCGGTTACAGAACAGCTGAAATGAGTGAGTTCAATCAACTCCAAGTTGAGTGACTCTGAGTTAAGCGCGCGCACCACAACTATAAAAACCCATTATCAATGGAGCGCAGATATTATGAGTCACCAGGGCAACAGCGTCAGACACCATAGCAACAGCGTCAGACAAAAAGACAGAGGAGAAAGGACAAAGAGTTAGCTTGGGATAAAATATCTGCTCGAGTCAATGCATAAGTTTACATTTTAATGACTTTTATACAGTGTTGGGTGTAATTAATTACTAACTAATCTAAATACGGTAATTTAATTAAAGACTATAAAACAGTTCTGTATAAAACAATAGTGGATTTAACATCAAAGTTTAAAAGGTATATTTTTAATGTAACCTCCCTCTAGTTACACACTTTGGTCAATTCAAGAATAATTCATGCAGTTGTATATTGTTTATTTGAGAGCATTAGAAGTGCAGTTTCTCGTCTCTCCTTATTGGTCAAGTGGTTGAGGAGGATTTGGGATTTAGAAAGTAATTAAGTAGACCAAATTAGTAAGTAGACAAATACTTTCTAGAGATAGTAATTATTATATTAATCTAATTAGACTTTCTGAAGATGTCATTTGTAGTTAGTAATTAAGAACTATTTTAGACTGTTATAACCAAACTGTCATAATATCAGAGGTGAAACTGGAAGAACAGTATTTTATTTAACCTATTAATTTAATTTGCATGTATAGGTGCAATCCTGCAGGCATTAAAAGAACGTGACAGCAGCTGAAAATGAAATATAAAAACACGATGTAAGAGCACGGCCGCAATGGTTGATGTTTCTGATGTAAGGATGGATGAAATTATGGATGGATCTTATTGACTGTAAAGAAAAACGGTACCGCTCAAATGAAAATGCATAGACAATGGATATGACAAAAAATCCACTCTGGGCCACAAAATTCTCTCCCGACGTAAATGGAACTCCCTACGAATTCATACAGCCTATTCATCAACAGGATGTCCATAAAATGACATGCCATTTCATTCCCTTTGATGCTCTCTGCATGACTGAAATGTGCGCAATGAATGAATGTACCGAAAGAATCAATGAGGTGTTTAAACACCACTTCCTCCTTAAAAAAGGGGAGGAGACCTAAAGAAACTCTGGGTTTACCGAAGAAAGCCTGTTCCCGACCAGGTTAGGTTCACTGAGTAAGTTGCCATGGTAACTGACTCTGAGTAGAAGTTACCTCTCTTTCAGAATTGGGTTTGACTCTGCTCTCTCAAGTTTAACATGCCTCCCATTCTGAACCCGAAAACCCAGAGTTTTCCTCATTTCAGGGTTAACATACTCAGAGTTTTCACTTCACCTCCTTCATGAAACGGGCCCCAGGTCTAGTAAAGTTCCCTCTAACTGGCTGACCAACATATTTCCACATAGGAGCCTAATCACTTTGGGTCCCAAAAAGGTTTACTGTAATTCATTTGTTTTGGATGATATTATTATTATGGCTAGCATTATTAATACATGGGTATGAACGCTATATCACTCTATATCATGGAGGAGAGTCTGCACATGCTGTTAGTGATCAAACAGCTGCCACCTGTAAACACATGATATTAGTGAAGATTCAGGGTGGCACCTACATCATAAAAGCATGGGAACATTGAACACAAAAGAGTCTTACATTATATTCTATCTTATTCATAACTTTATCTTAAAGAATACTTTCCACCCTTCCAGAGCTGATTTAGATTAGTTTTATATTGGATTACTGTGGAGGAGCTAAACTGTCATTTGTCTCAACTGATTCTGTGAGAAAATGAGGGATCATTGCTCTTCCAGGCAAGAACATATTTAACTTGTAAATTTAACAAAGAACATATCTGTTAGATATTTTAAACGTGTACTTAGAGAAAGTGAAATGCTTTCAAAAGCCCATCAATAATGCTGAATTTATTTTCTGTCCAGCACCTTTCTATGAATTGTGCAATTGGATGTAACATTATATGTATAAAATGGGAAAGTATCAATAGTGGGCCATTTGTCTCAATGAAAATGGCAATGCTGGAACATTGTGATTGTTCTGGTAAAGTGAAGGCAGGACAGTAAAAATGATGTTTTTCTCTGAAGTAGGAAAAAAACTTGACAGCAGATACTTTCGAGATTAATGTGGATCATCTATACTTCAGTCTTTGGGTAGTAGTACATGAACTATGTGTGGAAAAGTCCTCTCAAAGCAGGCTTTCACATCTGTCAATGAGTCATGTTTTGTGTACAAGTCAGATATAAAGTCTCTCAGGCAGACAGATGTCGAATAAAGCAAGTCTATTTAAAGATTAATTTTCAAAGTGATGTTTCAGTACCTCAATGCCAATCAGAAATAATTAAAGTAAGTGTAGTCACACTTCTTGGGCTTGAAAAGCCTTCATGGCATTTAACACTGGCAGTTTATTGTAGCAAATTGGATTCATGCTGGACATATCATTTAAAAGATCGTCCGTATTTAAATGATGCTCTGGAAAAAAAAACAAAAAAAAAAAAACCAGATGATTTTACATAAATCAGGGACAACATAAAACATTTTAACTTTAACTAAATATGTGTGACAAGAAAACATTACTGAAGGTAAATAAATAAAAAAATATGGGATAGGCTCCAGGTTCCCCCGTGACCCTGATAAAGGAGTAAGCGGTTGAAGATGGTGGATGGATGGATGGATGGATGGATGATCAGATAAGTGGAGAAGTGCCCATGAAAACTACATTATTTTAGCAATTTTTGTATGAACCCCTTGTTGTGGACACAGACACAATACACATATAATATATGTTTTAAATTCATTGTTGAATTTTTATAATTTCTCTGAAAACGGTGAAAATAAATTGATTCCATATACAATACTCTTCCAATATGCAACCATTCAAATACAGTCTAGAAAGCATATGGTCTATATAGGTGCGCTTTATCCTCTAATGTGAGTCATTCATTCATTATTCCCCATTCAAATAATCCCTTTTGTGTTGGAAAGATGTTTGAAGCTGATGTGTCTATGCACTCATTCAATATGCAACATCTTGAGCTCACTCCCAAAACATCGCAGGCTACCCTGGCCAGCATGGTCTATGAAGTGCAGTTAATACAAAAAAATTACATACAGTATGTTTTAACAGTTATTAACTCTTAAATGCATGTAAGTTTCGCCAATCATTATTACACATTCGGGTTGTTAGTGACCTGGAGTTTATATCTAACGCGGATGGAGCTCAAACCGCCCCGATACTATAAAACTCTCCTAATATTTTATAAACTTCGAAACTTCGAATCCCGGCCGGGTGATCCCATGCCGAAGTGTCCTTGGGCAAGAAACTGTACCCTAAGTTGCCCCCGATGGCAAGCTAGCACCTTGCATGGCAGATCTGCTACCATCGGTGTGTGAGTGTGCTCTCATTTGTAAGTCGCTTTGGAAAAAAGCGTCTGCTAAATGAATAAATGTAAATGTAATAAACAATTACAAAATAATAAAATACAGCATATTTCATAATATTTACTGGCATAAAATTGGCTTGACGTTTGACGTTCGATATTCCCAGATATGCGCAAATTAAAGGACCATCCATGTTTCTAACTTCAATAGCATTCGAAGTGAATGACTTACAGTCACACAACCAACTGTAAAGTGTTCGACTAGGTGTTAGGTATGACACACACCTTTTACATTTTTGATATTTAATAAAATAAACTTTGAAATCGAGTATAGACTTTCTACAAAACAATTATTATGAACAGATACTATTCAACAATTTTATATATTTTTTTTCTTTTTACATTGTTGATAATAAATATATTGAGGGATAATAAGAAGGTGAAGGTCTAATGTAAAAAATTAACAAGGGGGTGAGGGTACTGAATGACGTCCCGGGTCACTAACGACCCAAGGTATGCGTTTAATGGTTAAACTAAGAAGATAGGGTGAGATAATACCTAATGAACGATCATTGCTAAAGCTCTTGTCAATGATAGATGCCATGCTGACTTTCATTTGTTGATTAACGATCCTTGGGCTTTTCTTAGACAGAAAATGTCTGTCTGCCATGACATAACATTATATTTTCTGATTGGAAAGGGATTTTAAAATATTACTGGAGTAAATATTGTGTGTGAAGACAGCACAGATACACACTGGATGCTGACTTCAATGGTGCGTATCTGCAGGAACACTTCGTAACTCAGCAGGACACTGAATTAAAATCTTTTCTGCTTATTCCACGCATCCTATTTTCCCTGTATTATGGCCTTACAGTTCCTGAGACTATATCAGACAGATATTGTTACTGTATGACTGGAATCTTACCTCTGAAAACTTGTTCCACAAGTCATCCCTTGCTGCATTTGCATACATGTGCGTCATTAAATAGTCCTGAAAAACAGGCACAAAGGAAGGCTGGTGAGATTGTTCTATCCGATGATTCAGCAGCAGCTAGATAAACAAACATATGAGACATGAATGGAAAATACCAAGTCAATTACACCCAATTTAAATTCAGTGCAGTGCTTGTAAATCTAGTCTGTGGCCAGACTAGTCTGAATGTGATTGTGACTGACACTTCTAGGCAGACAATGCAAGTACAAGTGCATCTGTGTGTGGTAAAGGATGGGAGATGCTGCAGATGGACTAAATAATTCCAGGTAGATGATTTTTTTAACAATGTTTGAATGAAAAACAAAAAACTCATTACTTCCAGAAAGGAAAAAGAGAAGGGGAAACAGGGGAGGGGGGGGGGGGGGGGGGACTAACATTAGTTCTTCAACTTAACGCATTCCTTTCTATAAAATAATGAGCTTTCATTAGCCATCTGTGCAGAACCCAGATCAGCCAAACATGATCGAAAGTCTTCATTACAGATGCAAGACAGATCTCAACCTTGTTATTTCCTTAATCACTATGTAGATTCAAAACCTCCAGGAGGCTTTCTTTTATCAATAACACAGTTCACCTGCTCAGCACTCAGCAAGCATTACAAAGAGAAAGAGAAAAGGGAAATTTGCCCCTTTGGCTCCTTTTTTGTTTTATGTTCACACAGGATGTTTAAATATACAAAAACAAAGTATGGGGTTGGACAGAATTCATCAGGAGAGTGAGAATTTGTAGCCTCTACTAGTAGATTTAATTCTCCCTTTTTTTTTTACCTCACACGTTGTTTCCATACACACAGACATTTCTCAATAAGCAATAAATAAAAACATAATAATAAAATTAAAACATTATCTTTCTAGATTTAACAAACCACACTTACCAGTATCTTTACTAGATATGTGTGTGTGCTATCTGGGTTACTGATTTTCAATGTATTTGAAACTAAAACTAAGATCTTATTGTTAAATGCATTCTGCACCTGACAGAACCTTATGAACTAATTTTTTCCATTCTTCTCTTTTAATACATTTCCAACATATTGTGCTAATTTTTCATATAAAGAAAAAACAACAAACAAACACAAAAAAGTAATAACTGTTGCCGTCTGGCTGACGATTCAGAGAACTGAGCGCCAAAACTGTCAGATTCAGGAACAGACTCTTCACCATGAACAGTTAAACTGCTCTATTGAGCAATAATTATGTGTAATACACAGTTTAGTCTTATATATATATATATATATAGTCTTGTTGCTGTTTTGTACTGTTGTGCAATGGAAGCTCCCGTCATCAAGACAAATTCCTTGTATGTGTAAGCATACTTGGCAACAAAGCTGATTCTGATGCTGAAAAAAAAGAATATCTAAAGTGATGAGTTCAGGATGGAGAATCTGGTGGCTGCTATGGATACTGAAGCCACACCCACAGAGCTTTTAGAGCCACTCGTTCCTAATTTAGGTCTCTTGGTGTCCTGTTAAAGTGCATCTTTCTGTTTCTTTGTGAGCAACATCTAATCAGTAAAAAGTGGAGCACAGATGTAATAAGAGGGTGATAGGTCAACAACAACCTGATAGCTCAGCCCCCCCACACCATCTTTAAACATTTTGTTTTCATTATCAAACTGTTTTTTTTTTCTTCTTACAATCACTTAACGAATCAGATCAGAAAGGGTAAATAAAAAAAAAAAAACAAATTCCTAATTTGCACCTCGTCTCTCTGATAAGCTTAACTGAGCTGAATAATTTACATACTGTACATGCAGGTCATGATTAGAAAATACTGCTTAGATTCAGTGAACTATGCTTTTTTTTCATGATTTTGTTTTTGCTAATCAACTCCGCTATAAGAGGATATTTTTTCCATGCATTTATTTGAGATACATGTAAGTACTTGACACGTGGGTGGCTGTGGCTCAGGTGGTAGAGCGGGTTGTCCACTAATCGTAGGGTTGGCGGTTTGATTCCCAGCCCATGTGACTCCACATGCCGAAATGTCCTTGGGCAAGACACTGAACCCTAAATTACCCCCGATGGCAAGTTAGCACCTTGCATGGCAGCTCTGCTACCATTGGTGTGTGTGTGTGTGGGTGACTGAGACACAGTGTAAAGTGCTTTGGATAAAAGCGCTATATAAGTGCGCCATTTACGAACTTACTTGCATGTACCATACCCACCAGTAAACTTGCCATGCCAATAACCTCCCATTTTTAAACCCCAAAATAGCCAATCTAAAATTTTTTTTACTATAATTTATATGTATCAGCCATTCAGAACATTTTTTCTCTAAAGATAAATATTCATAACAATTACTGAAAACTATACTTTAAGATAATGAATAATATGCTGAGACTTTAAGAGGTTAAAGGGTTTAATGTAATTCAAATAGCATATGGTTCCTTCCAAAACAATCTGCTCCCTCTACAGTTGAAAGCATTATGTGACTTGGCATCTGCTTGGTCTGAATCGCTAACAGTGAAAGACAGAGAGGTTTAGAAAGCTAGCCAACAATTCTCTCTCTCTCTCTCTCTCTCTCTCTCTCTCTCTCAGCTATGCATTGCATAGATTAAATTCCTGTGCTACAAAAAAGCCACAAAAATAAATACAAACACGAACAAATCTTTCACTTCCATGGCCTGCATTCTCCAGTCCCTCCTATACACCTAAGCATTCCATATCTAACATGAATGGCAAACAGGCAGACATAAGCAATTTGAGGCAGCAATCAGGAAATCACATTCTTCTTTTCCCAATAATCATACCCATCTTATACTGAAAGGAGAAAAAATCTAACTAAGATACCATGCACATTATGTGTCCACAAGACCAAAATTTACCCTATGTTGAATACAACCCCAAATTAAGGCTCCCTGTGCCTTTAAAAGCACAGCAGTTATATTGTATTCTGCCTATTTGCCAAGTGAATATATGTGATGAAAGTGTAAATGATCTCATGTAATATTTTTCTAGGAAATTAACAAGTGAAAGCAATCTTGTCAGATGTTAAATGAATGAAAATTATTACTTCAAACATTTCATAACGTTGCACTTGATTTTACAGTCCTGTTCCAGGACATCATCATAAAAAAAAATAATAATAATAAAAAAAACAGGAGGCAGCTTATTTGATTTGCCAAGCTGTCCAAATGCATCACTGTGTTTGTCCATCCAACGCAAACATATTTATTTGTCAGACACTAGTTAATGAGAGTACAGCAGCAAGAAAGAAATATGTCAACCAGTAGAGATTTTAAAATATTGTTTCCATTATGACAGAGAAAAACTACAAAGGCATCCTTATTTGTATTGAAAAATAATGTGCTGCAAAACTGTTGCACACATAGCCTTTAAGTTGCAGAGAGTGACCTTTTACAATACATCAAGCCTGTTCCATTTCAAAGGGAACTCTACGTTGCTTGAGCTTCATGCTGTGGGAAGCACCCTCACGTCTAACTAGAATTCTGTGTGAAATCATACCTATTTATCGGCATACCATGGTAAGGTGACATGGCATTTCGGGCGGCACATGATTATAAAACGGTGCTTGTAAACCATTTCATCAGCCTTATTATCTCAGCAAAGAATGCATGTTGCTTGTTTGTGTGAACACTCATAAAAACTTTTCACTTCCTCTCTATTTCCATCCATCCATCTGTCACGCCTTGGCCAGCAGATGGCGCCACGCCACTGACTTTGCCCAGTCATGTGACCCCCTTCTGTTGACTCATGCCGGAAGTACGCACGAGTTTCCCCCAGGTGTTTCTGTTTAGCCCTTGTTAGGCTGGCTATTTAAGTTGCTGAGTTTCTGGCAAGGTGTGCGTTATTGTTTGAACTGTTTGGACTGTTTTGACTGTTTCCGAGTCACGTGGGATGTCAGTTTATTGGTCATTGTTTGTAGGTTCTTGCTCTTTGTTCATGCCTGTATTTAGCCAAGACCATAGCTTCTTTGTTTTCTAGTTAGCAACCGCATTCTCATGCTTACACGTGTTTTGGTTTATGTTTTGTTTATTTAATAATAAAGATCTTCTCTAGCGATTATTTCCTGCCTCCACTACCTTCGTGACAGAATAACGTGCCTCAAAAATGGAAGTAGCGGAGAAGCCTGGATCACTGGAGTGCTGGGATCTGGACTACATACAAGCAGCATTAGTGCAGGTACAGGGGCAGGCATCCCAACTTAACTGGATGGAGCAAGCCCGGCTAGGTGCCTCAAAGCTATTTTTGGTGCTCCTGGTCAATTCCATCCAGTTAAGGGAGGAACTCGAGCGCTAGGTGGCACAGTATCGGCAGCGGCTGCGGGCCCAGCCGGAGAATCCTCCCCGACCGGTGGACCATGGTACGCTGTTCACGCCTGAGAGCCCTGTTTCACACGTGCCCATGCCTGAGAGCCCCGTTTCACACGTGCCCACGCCTGAGAGCCCCGTCTCACACGTGCCCACGCCGGAGAGCCCCGTCTCACACGTGCCCACGCCGGAGAGCCCCGTCTCACCCCTGCCCACGCCTGAGAGCCCCGTCTCACCCGTGCCCACGCCAGAAACCACTGTCTCACCCGTGCCCATGCCTGAAACCCCCGTCTCACCTGTGCCCACACCTGAAACCCCTGTCTCACCCGTGCCCACGCCTGAAACCCCTGTCTCACCCGTGCCCACGCCCAAGCCCGGGAGCCATGTCACGCCTCACGCCCATGAGCCCAGCTGGCAGGAAAAGGCGGGCCTAGAATTTTTTTTGGGAAGGGCACGGGAGTCCGCAGAGCTCCAGCCGGAGGCTAACATGGCAGCCTCCGGCGCTACAGGGACGGCGGTGCTCCAGCCCGAGGCTAACATGGCAGCCTCCGGTGCTACAGAGACCGAGGTGGAGGTCTCAGCCCCTCAGGAAGCAGACATGCCATCCTGCACTGCAGCGTATGCCGCACTGTTCCCCTCTTCAGCAGAGGTGGCGTCCTGCGTTCCTGTGCCATGGCAGGCAGCGTCCTGTGTTCCTGAGCCATGGCAGGCGGCAACCTGCGTTCCTGAGCCACAACAGGCAGCACCCGACCTTCAACACCAGTGGGGGTGTTGTTCCAGCCACCGGCTGCCCGGCAAGGACTGCCTCAGCTCCTGGGGCAGAAAGGGGACATTCTGCCCAGGGGCCTGGGACCCCCCATTGGAGGGGGGTTTGTTTTTGGTGCTCTAGGACGAGCACCTTTTGGAGGGGGGTTATGTCACGCCTTGGCCAGCAGATGGCGCCACGCCATGGACTTTGCTTAGTCATGTGACCCCCTTCTGTTGACTCATGCCGGAAGTATGCACGAGTTTCCCCCAGGTGTTTCTGTTTAGCCCTCGTTAGGCTGGCTATTTAAGTTGCTGAGTTTCTTGCAATGTGCGCGGTATTGTTTGAAATGTTTTGACTGTTTCCAAGTCACGTGGGTATGTCAGTTTATTGTTCTTTGTTTGTAGGTTCTTGCTCTTAGTTCATGCCTGTGTTTAGCCAAGACCATAGCTTCTTTGTTTTCTAGTTAGCAACCGCATTCTCATGCTTACACATGTTTTGGTTTATGTTTTGTTTATTTAACAATAAAGATCTTCTCTAGCTATTACTTCCTGCCTCCACTACCTTTGTGACATCTTCTATACCACTTAATCCTTTTCAGGGTCACGGGGAATCCTGGAGCCTATCAAGGGAGCTCCTCTCTATTAAAAAAAATAAATAAATCTTTAATTTTCTGTCCCTCCACTTTTTGTGAGTATGAGTCAGAGAGAATTCAGGAAGTGTGTTACTCCTTGCTCCTGTTTTATTACGGAGGGGGACAGACACACTTTTTATGTGAAGTGTCTGGCAGAAGTGCATGCGGCGGCAGCCCTTGAGGGAGCTGACTGAACGAGTTGTGAACGTTTCACAATTAGGCAGCTCTGCTCTCTGCTTGCTCTCAGCTGAAAGGAATTGGGTTTCAGGGCCTCATGGCTTCTGGGGATCCTGTATGGATCTGGAGGAGGAGCTGGAGACAATCTCCTGTTCTGTTGTCCTGGTCTGGCTCTCTGACTTCCGAGTATTGGAAGCCCCAGTATTACTGTAGCCCCCCAACCCAGCCAATGAAAATCTGATGGTTTCCCTACAGTAGAATGATGAAAAGTTAATGTTACTAAAAGACCATCTGGCAGCATGAAAACTACTGCCAAAAATTCCTCCATGGGTTCTGTCCACCATTAAAAATGGCTGCTAGGTCCAGTTCAGAGCTAGACCTTCCTGGTTCAGAGGTGCGCTCACCACAGGTGGTGGCTGTGGCTCAGGTGGTAGTGCGGGTTGTCCATAATCGTAGGGTTGGCAGTTTGATTTGCGGCCCACATGACCACGTGCCGAAGTGTCCTTGGCCAAAACACTGAACCCCAAGTTGCTCCCGATGGCAGGTTAGCGCCTTGCATGGCAGCTCTGCTTCCATTGGTGAGTGAATGGGTGAATGAGACACAGTGTAAAGTGCTTTGGATAAACGTGCTATATAAGTGTGCCATTTACCATTTTACAGTAGTAAGTGCAGAGCCAATGTTAGTGCATGAAGTAAGATCCATCTTGGACAAAGAGGCCATAGAACATGTATCCCTTTCTCTGAGGAAAGGAGGTATTTACAGCTGGTATTTCTGCAAAAAAAGATGTGAATGTGCGGCCAATTTTAGATCTGCATTATGTGAACTGTACTCTTTGGACATACAGGTTCAAAATGTTGATCCCTAAACTTATCATTCCACAGATTCCGGTCGAGGACTGGTTTGTGACGATAGATCTAAAAGGTGCATATTTCCATATTGCCAAGTCACAAGAAGTTCCTGAGGTTCACATTTGAAGGGTTGGAGTCTCTTGCAACTCCAAGGCGTCCAGAAACTTGGAGAGAAAACATCGAGATGCTGTTAGTGCACATGAGGAGCTTGGGACTCAGGTTGAACCCTTAGAAAAGAATACTTTCACCAGTGCATAGGACAACCTTTCTAGGGGTTATATGGGATTCTACTACAGTCAGGGCATATCTATCCTCAACACGTGTAGTTTCAAGCCTATCAACATTGAGCAAGATAAAGCTGGATCTGGGCATCCCCAATAGTCTCTACAAGAGACTGTTCAGGCTTAAAGCAGCAGCAGCCAATGTCATACCATTGGGCCTACTGCACAAGACCGTTTCACTCCTCCCGCACCTTTGGGGCTGGATGCCATGGTACACACGTGGCCGAGGTCATGTCTGTATGCCGTTCCCACAATCACTCTGCTACCACAAGTTCTAGCGAACTGTTGCTAGTAGCACCTTATTTGCCAACTCGCATATGGTTCTAGGAGATAATATCACAGGGATCTACTGTCTGAAGCCAGAGGGTTGATGTATCACCCTCGCCGAAACTATGGAAACTGTGGGTCTGGCCACTGAGGGGCACCAGTTCATAGATTCTGGTCTCTCAACCGAGGTTGTACAGACCATGTTGAACGCTAGAGCACCATTTCTGAAAACATTTTATGTGCTCAAGTGGCAACTTTTTGTCTTGTGGTGTGAGGAATGTCAGTTAGACTCAGTAAAAGACGTGAGATTTTTCAGGAATTTTTGGAAAACATTTGGAACACCAGTGTCGACTGAGAGTGTTTTATAAAGAAATTGCAGTTTTCAGATTTATCTGATTAATGTGGATGTAACGCAAATCATTCCTGAACTTGACCTGTAATTTGTATTTGTTGTGCAGTCCAGGCTTTGTAATTAACCATGTGTGTGACTCATGTAGGAAAAAGGGGAGGGCTCTATATCTGTCCTGTCTTGTCATATGTAAATACATGTAAGTCTTTATAGGACTTTCAGGTTATTATAATCATGAATTACCACTGTAAATAATCAACATTGTATTGAATGATGAAACCAATTACATCATGTGACTGGTGTTAAATGATACTTTATTTAAAATAGGAGAGTATGGCAAGTGGTGTCAATATTGCTTCAATGTATAGGGGCCATCACCTTTCAGTTAGACAGAACATAACAAGGGAAAAGCAGACATGAGCTAGATAGCACACTTAATAGCCAAAACCATGTAGCCATTAAAATTTTATGCAATTATGAGTTTGTGGGATAAGAGTCGGATGAAAAATATAGGTCAGAAGATTTGCCCTGTAAAACAATGTGTGCCAAATGTAACAATTCAAATTACTTAAATTCTTATGAATTTAAAGTGTGACATCTGAGCTAGATAAAATTGTGAGCAGGATAAAATAGTGGTTACAAAAATAGTTTCAATGATAATTGTAAATCCTATTCTCTCTTCACTATAACCAAACAAATCATAGTAGTTTTTGAAAACAAAATGTCCCAAAATGAACAACCAAATAGAGAACTAAGAGTTTAAGGGGTTTAATTAGTGTTCATTAGTGTGTTGTTACCTTCTTCTTTTTGTGACTGAGGGTTATCTGTTATTACTATCTTATTATCTGTTGGAAACATTATTAAGTCAGCAATCAAATCACAATGTCTCATACATAAACAGCATTGAGCAATAGCAGTAAACACACATGCAAATGAGATGGGCTCTAACTAAAACATCTTTAAGAGTCTCTGAAAATGATTCTCAAAATCTGAATAAGAAAATGCAGATTGATTCATTTTGATTCAATAAATCTTATGTTAAAAAGAATATATAATTTCTGATACATTAATGAGGCTGGCTTATTAATATTGTAGAAAATCAAGAGCTGTAAATCTCAGCATGAAGCAGCAGGAAAAAAATGTCTGGGTTATGCATGTAACCCTGTTCCCTGAGAAGGGAACGAGACATTGTGCGAGCTTCACACTTTGGGAAGTACCCTCACGCCGGACCGGTATCTGAAGTCTGTGTAAAATCATACCTATTTATAGGCCTGCTGTGTTCAGGTGGAATTGCGCATGTCACGTGACTATAAAACGGTGCCTGTAAACCATGTCATCAGCTCTTATTGTCTGAAGCAAAGACGCACTTCGCGGGCAAACCCCAGTATGACAAAGCCACGCAAGCCACGTCTCGTTCCCTTCACAGGAACCGGGTTAAATGTGTAACTCAGACGTTCCCTATTAAAGGGAACTCAATGTTGCGTGAACTTCATGCTGTAGGAATGAGTATACCCACTCAGTCATACTGAAGGTATGGCCTGTTCAAAAATGTCCGAACCTGAGGGTCACTGTGGTATGTTGTCTCCTTGGAGGTGAACACATGCACTTCTGCTTGCCTGAACCTCCACCATATGAACTCCACCACTTGTGGATGGAGCCTCCAATCCCCGGGCCTCAGCCCCGGCTAGACAGGATGTCATCCCCCACATTCTGGTTGCCAGGAATGTACATTTCACTCACTGACAAAAACTTTCCTTCCCCAGAGAAGAATTAGTTGCGCCTTCCTGAAGGTAGCCGCAAACATAACCCTGCCTAGTGGTTGATATATGAGACCACTGCTGTATTGTCTGTCACATGAGGGAGACATGAGGGAGTTTTCTGTGGTGAGAGGGAGATTTATTTTCACTGGAATGAAAGCTCTGGCTCCTTGGATTCAGAGAAGGTGGGTTGACTCTCCATATTGGAAGGAGAAGTCACTACACAGTCTCAAAAACCTGGAAGTGGAGAGTCGGATCCAGAGGAAAAAGAAAGTGATAGAGCAGCGCTTGTCTCCGGTTCCTCTTCCAGATCAATTAAGCAGAGGTGCTTAATAATGGAGGTTGATGACATGGTTTACAGGTGCCATTTTATAGTCACGTGACTATAATGCCACGTCACCTGACCACGGCAGGCCTATAAATAGGCATGATTTTACACAGACTTCTCAGATTTCTACACAAATACTACACAGACTTCACAGACCTCACCTGACCACGGTAGGCCTATAAAAAGGCATAATTTTACACAGACTTCACAGATTTTACACAGTCATACACGAGAGCACTTCCCACAGTGTGAAACTCACGCAACATTGAGTTCCCATTGAAACACCTGGTGCAAATTGGGTCTTGAAGTGTGTTATTAAGACATAAAAAGACAGACAATTAGTAAATGAGAGAGATTTGAAATGAAAGAAGCTTACTGTTCACTTACATTGATGCCCTTCTGGAATACAGCTTGTCCCATGACATTTGCCAACATGCGGATCAGTGCAGCTCCCTGCATATCAATACACACAAACACACACACACACACACACACACACACACACAAACACACACACACACACACACACCACAATTTATAAAGATCTTCTCTGATTCATTAACACATATAGTATATGGCCAAAAGTTTGTGGACACCTGACCATCACACCCATATGTGGTTCGAGGAGGCCAAAACTTGTTCTAGCATGATAATGTCCCTGTGCACAAAACAAGGTCCATGAAGACACGATGTGCCATGGTTAGAGTGGAAGAACTCAAGTGCCCTGAACAGAGCCCTGACCTCAACCCCACTGAACACTTTTGGGGTGAACTGGAACGCTGCCTGCACCTCAGACCTTCTCAACCAACATCAGTACCTGACCTCACTAATGCTCATATGGCTGACTGAGCACAAATGCCCACATCCATCCTCCATAAGTGGAGGTTATAATAACAGCAAAGGAGGAACTAAATCTGTAATGGAATGTTCAAAAAGCAGGTGTAATGGTTAATTGTCCACATATGTTTGGCCATATATAGTGTATATTGAATAAAGTCACCCATCATTTTCACACTTCTGTTCATTTACTCATAAAGCCTTTATGCAGATATTCTGTGTACAGTCACTCTTTCCTAATTATGTCTTCACATACTCACAGGCTCCATAATAATTTTTGACATGTTTGCTTAAAGTGAGAACACAATTTACAGTACATGAGACTGTAATGTGTACACTTCATTTAATAACAATGGTATTGCAAGCTATTAACTAAAGAACATTCTGTCCATCACAAAGAGTGACATACAGAGAGAACTCAGGGCTGCATCCCAAACTGAAGAATGCCTAAATAGTAATGAAACCAGTAGCACACTGAAAAGGTACTGGTTGGCAAAATAAAGGTACAAAATAACTTACTTTTGCTTCTTATCAATCAAACTCTCGGTCAATTACCAAAAAACTTTAAAGTTATTAGTTAGAAAAATATCTGAATTTTTTTCTTCTTTAGTTTTACACTGTACCTATGAGGTTAATGTGGTTAACAAGTAATGGAATCTTACCCAACCTGTATTGTTTGCGTCTACCAATTCCCACCCACCAGTCAGCTTTCCCCCCATCAGGTGACAGGTACCAATCAGGGAGGGTGCAGGCTATCATGTGCTTCCTCCATAACATATGCAACCAGTGAACCTTATCTTTTTAAACAGAGCAGCACAACATAATTGTAGGAAAGTCCTATCTGGTCTCCCCAGCTTACACGAGCTCAAAGAAGACCACAATTGCTAGTGATGCTGTGATTGACACAAGAAAGAGTATGCCATCCCTTCCATCTACAGCCAATTTTGGTCCATTGTCTACAGATGATTTGAACTCTGGATATCCGGATGAAGATCTTCTGCTGTGCTACTCGGGAGGCAATTATCCTGAATCTTTTTTAGTAAATGTTTACTTCAAACCACATACAGTGCCTTGCGAAAGTATTCGGCCCCCTTGAACTGTTCGACCTTTTGCCACGTTTCAGGCCTCAAACATAAAGATATAAAACTGTAATTTTTTTGTGAAGAATCAACAACAGGTGGGACACAATCATGAAGTGGAACAAAATTTATTGGATATTTCAAACTTTTTCAACAAATAAAAAACTGAAAAATTGGGCGAGCAAAATTATTCAGCCCCCTTTACTTTCAGTGCAGCAAACTCTCTCCGGAAGTTCAGTGAGGATCTCTGAATGATCCAATGTTGACCTAAATGTCTAATGTTGATAAATAGAATCCACCTGTGTGTAATCAAGTCTCCGTATAAATGCACCTGCTCTGTGATAGTCTCAGAGGTCCGTTTAAAGCAC
>JAFFST010046757.1:34841-48922 GCA_022414735.1 Noturus placidus
ACGCCAAACATAACGTTTTGCATTGTTGACAAAAAGTTCGAGCACCTTCTTCCACATGTTTGGTGTGTCTCCCTGGTGGCCTGTGGCAAACTTTAAATGACACTTTTTATGGATATCTTTGAGAAATGGCTTTCTTTGCACTCTTCCATAAAGGTCAGATTTGTGCAGTATACGAATGATTGTTGTCCTATGGACAGAGTCTCCCACCACAGCTGTAGATCTCTGCAGGCCATCCAGAGTGATCATGGGCCTCTTGGCTGCATCTCTGATCAGTCTTCTCCTAGTATCCAAATCCAGCTTTAAACTTCTTCACAACAGTATCTCGGACCTGCCTGGTGTGTTCCTTGTTCTTCATGATGCTCTCTGTGCTTTAAACGGACCTCTGAGACTATCACAGAGCAGGTGCATTTATACGGAGACTTGATTACACACAGGTGGATTCTATTTATCAACATTAGACATTTAGGTCAACATTGGATCATTCAGCGATCCTCACTGAACTTCCGGAGAGAGTTTGCTGCACTGAAAGTAAAGGGGCTGAATAATTTTGCACGCCCAATTTTTCAGTTTTTTATTTGTTGAAATAGTTTGAAATATCCAATACATTTCATTCCACTTCATGATTGTGCCCCACCTGTTGTTGATTCTTCACAAAAAATTACAGTTTTATACCTTTATGTTTGAGGCCTGAAACATGGCAAAAGGTCGAACAGTTCAAGGGGGCCGAATACTTTCGCAAGGCACTGTATGTGAACTTCAGCTTTGTTATTCTGCAGTGAGGTATGCAGGAAGATAATAGTATGGGACACTCAAGGTCTTTATAGCACATCTTGTTCTTTAAACCCAAACACATAACCCTGAAATAGAGATAATACCAGCTCGGCGAAACAGCTTTGAAACAGTTTTACTCTTCCTCACCCATCCTCATCCTCCTTCTTATGTCTGAGCTGCATCTCATGAATATTCAATATGGTTTTACAGGCTGCACCAATCATTCAATTCTGAATAATATTGATAATGCATTTTAGCTAATGTTTTTACTCTGTCTAGTCTTAAATGAGCACATATAATAAACATGTCTGGAACTTCTCTCTACAGCCGTTCTTGTGTGCCTCACTTTCATGGAATAAACTCTGACCTTTATTTTGTATTCTACAAATCTGTTTGCCTTATTTTGCCTTCAGTAAAGAACTTGGTCACAGCAGAAAATTGCATAATAGCATTGTTTACCTAGAGCAAGCTATACATAGGTGATACATTTGTGGAAAAAGCACTGCTTTTGTAATGCAGTGGAAGGCATTGTGCGAGCATGGTTTGGGGCAACCTGTCTCGTTAGAGGAAAGGGTCACTGCACATCAATACAAAGTTATCCTGACCAATCACCTATCCTATTATGAAACTTTTATATCCCTGTAGGGAAGAGCTCTTCCAAGATGACAATGTCTCTATTCGAAGGGCACAATGGTTCAATAAATGGTTTGATGGGCATGAAAATAATATAAATCACACATTAAGGCCTTCGTAGCCACCAGATCTCTGCCCAATTGAGCACTTATGAAAGATTCTGGGCCAATGTGTTACACAGCACTTTCTACCACAATCATCAAAACAACAACTGAGGGAATATCTTTTGGAAGTATGGTGTTCCCTCTAGTACAGTTTAAGAGACTTGTAGAATCAATACTAAGGCTAATTCAAGTTGTTCAGGTGTCTCAACACCTAAGGAAGTCACTTGCTGTTGTTGTATGTTGTATATTGTTTACTTGGTAGAATACTTGTACATGGGTAGTAGATGGGTTGTGGTAGCTCAGTGGTTAAGACTTCGGATTACATATTGGAAGTTTATGGGTTCAAACCCCAGCGCTGCCACTGCTGGGCCCTTCAGCAAGGCCTTTAACCCTCAGCTGCTCTGTTGTATAAATGTAAGTTGCTCTGGATAAGGTTGTCTGCCAAATGCTGTTTTTTATTAATTAAATAAAGGTCAGATATGTTGCAGGTCACTGAAAATTTAAACCAATATTTTAAGCTCTACGTAAACTATCAGAATGGCAAAAGCCACTTGGGAAAATCAGGGCATTCACAAAGTGTCTTGGCCAAACTGGACAGACATCATACACACACAATCAGCAAATGGAATGAGCTGAAAAGTGTCTAACAGCCCACAATTGAAGTGCCCAATGCTTGATACCCCTGAAATATAACAACTGATGAAGTGTATGTGTTTATCCTATGTTGCTTCAGTCTCGCTGGGAGGTGATTATCAGCAAGGTGTACAAATAAGCAATGACCAATTTGATAAGTGATAAATGCAGGGACAATGAGAGGGTCAAAAAATAGCAGTGTATGAAACACACAATAAAAAAACAGCATAGCCAGAAGCATATCTGTACTTTTTAATAACACAGATACAGCCTACTGCATTAGATAACTGACTCTGATTCTGAGCTAGCTATGGCAAACACAATCATCACGATTCAGTTGATGCTAACACCCTACTTTTTGTTATGCTGATGATGGGCCTCCTTCCATTTTTTCATATGCTGAGCCTCAAGTGATTTTTGTCCTCCACCACATGACTGCATTAAGAGCCTCTTCAACATAAGTGCGTTTTCTCTTGCCCATGTTAGTCTAACTGCTAGAACTGTTGAATTTAGTTTTAGTGTAGCAGATTCTAGAGTAGACTCTGTGTGTTGTATCCAAATTGTATTCCATCTTGCTTAGAGCAGGTTGTATAACATTTTAATAATGTCAGAAATTAGATATATGTGGTGTAATAATCTGGATTGAAATTGAAGTGCTGGGTTCTGCCTAAGACAATGTTAAAACATATTTTTTTTCCCCTTGCAGTCATACATGTCACAAAACAAAACCAATATTATATAAAGTATTCTCATTTCTTCCCATGCTATATTTAACATGTTAAAAAGGCTCAATGAGTGAAAAAACTTTAAACAGCTTTTATTAAGTTAGATCACAACACACCAGATGTGACAACATGCAATCCATCATTCAAGACTATTTCAATCTACAATAGCTACAATGACATTGCAACAAAAGTTTTAAAACACAATATACAACATCATTTCAATCACTGACATCACAAGTCAGAATCTCTGGTCATTTGAAGGACAACTGAAACAAGAGCTCTTACACCAGACCCATGCATTAGACATTTATTCATTCATTTTGCTCCTGGTGGGGGTCAGTGTGGAAACAGGCTGAGAAAGTCAGCCGAGACTTCTCTACCATTATCTCCAATTATGGGTCAATGAATACTATCAAGATAAAACCTTGTTAGAAGTGAGTTGGTGCAGCAACAAGTGACGTTAGTACAGTAACACTCCAGCTCCTTCTGGGGGATCCCTAGATGTTATTGAGCAAACTGTATTATATAATCTTTCAAGTAGGTCCTGCATCTGCCCTAGGTTCTCCAACCAGTAACATGCACCTGATACAGCGCTAGTGGGAGCCAACATGGGGCACCCTTCTAGGTTGCCTGAACCAGCCCAATCGACTTCTCTTGAGTTGGAGGAGTAGCCACTCTACACTGGTCAAGTCAAGTGGGTTTCTATTGTCATTTCCCTATACAGATCATATACAGTGCCATGCAAAAGTATTTTACTCCCTAAAAAGTCATCATATTCATCTGGATTAGAAATGACACTTACACAAATTGTTCCAGCCAGAATATTATTGCAAACCAATATGCTCTTATATCAGGTCTTTATTTATTTGTTCTTATTACTCGTATTCAACCCCTTCAGATTTGGACTTGATAAAACCACCTTTTGCTGCAATAACATCTTTAAGGCTGTTGGGGTAAGTTTCTACCAGCTTTGCACACTGTTTGGGAGTAATTCTCACCCATTCTTCCTAGCATATTTGCTCCAAGTTGTTCTGGTGCATGTAGACATCAATTTTGAAAACAGTGCCACAGTTGTTTGCTCGGACTGAGATTTGGACTTTGGTAGGCCATGGTAGAACATTCATCGTTTTGTTCTTCAATCATTCTTGTGTTGCTCTGGACTTAAGGTCATTGTCCTGCTGAAAGGTGAAGATTCTCCCAAGTGTTAGCGTTTTTAGCAGATTGAAGCAGATTGTTTTACAGTATCTCCCTGTACGCTCAGCCACTGAACTTTGTAACACCTTCAAAATGATTGTTGGCCTCTCTGTGGCTTCCCTAACAAGTCCCCTCCTTGCTCTGATGCTGAGTTATGAGTGGCAGCCATGTCTTGATGGTGATGTATGTTTTGGATCATTGTCCTGCTGGAAGATCCAACCACGCCCCATTTTACGCTTTCTGGCAGAAGCAGTCAGGTTTTTGTTTAATATCTGTTCATATTTGATAAAGTCCATGATGCCATGTATCCTAACAAAATGTCCAGGACCTCTGGATGAAAAATAGCCCCAAAACATTAAAGAGCCACCACCATATTTAACCATGTGTATGAGGTATTTTTCCATATGGCTACCTCTAAGTGTGCAACAAAACCACCTAGTGTTTATTGCCAAAAAGCTCCATTTTGGTTTCCTCTGACCATAGAACCCGATCCCATTTGAAGTTACAGTAGTTTCTGGCTCACTGAAGAAGCTTGAGTTTGTTTTTGGATGAGAGTAGAGGCTTTTTTCTTTTTCTTGAAACTTCAATTCATTTCAATTTTATTTGTATTGCGCTTTTTACAATAAATATTGTCTCAAAGCAGCTTTACAGGAATATAAACACAGTATACACACAGTAAAAGTGATAAATTATCCC
The DNA here is from genome assembly GCA_022414735.1 of Noturus placidus. Lineage (NCBI taxonomy): Eukaryota > Metazoa > Chordata > Actinopteri > Siluriformes > Ictaluridae > Noturus > Noturus placidus. The sequence continues at coordinate 39,598 of JAFFST010046757.1, forward strand.
AACTGAGCAAGCCACTGAGTGGCGACAATGGCAAGGAAAAACTCCCTATGATGTTTAAGAGGAAGAAACCATGAGAGGAACCTGACTCAGAAGGGAACCCATCCTCATGTAACAACAGATATTCTTAAAGAGACAATTATTGATCTATATGTAATCTGTTTGGCTTAGAAGAAGCCTTTGTCCCAGCAATCTGGATTTGAAGTAGATGAGAGCTCCATCCAGAAGTAGGACCTCCGAGACCGATCATGCACCCCTTGAAACCCTTCCAAACAACTTGTGGTGATGTAGGTGACTTCAGATTGTAGTTTTGGAGACTTTCGGATGCCAAGACACAACTAATTACTGCAATTCTCCAACTGTGATCCTTGGAGATTTTTTGGCCACTCGTATCATCCTCTTCACAGTGTGTTGAGACAATAAAGACACGCGTCCAATTCCAGGTCGATTCATAACATTTCCAGTTGAATGGAACTTCTTAATTATTGCCCTGATGGTGGAAATGGGCATTTTCAATGCTTGTGCTATTTTCATATAGACACTTCACATTTTGTAAAGCTCAACAACCTTTTCCCGCACATCACAAGGAATCTTGGTCTTACCCATTGTTATGAATGACTAAGGGAATTTGGGTTATGTGTTACCTCATATTTATACCCCTGTGAAACAGGAATTCATGGTTGAACAATTCCCTGTTCCTAGTCACCCAGGTAAACAAAAAAATAATAATGGGAATATACTTCAAATATATTTTTCTCATATGAATTCATAGGGGTGCCAATAAATGTTGCACACCTATATTTAACAACGATTTTTTTTTAGAAACCTGTGTTGTGATTGCAAGTCTTTTATATCCATGAGAGCAGAGTATTTTTGTGATTTATTTTTTTAACAAATGATCAAAAGGTTATAATAAAGACAATTTTTTACAGCCTTCTTTGCTCACACTTACCAAGGGTGCCAATATTTGTAGAGAGCTCTGTATTTTTCTTTACTTCTGTAACAATTGTTTTTCTTTCAATGATAAAAAGACATCAAGACACTTTATTATCAACATCATATTATCTGCTGTTAAATATTTTAAGATGGGTCATTTTGATGGAACCAAGAGCAACGGCAGCACCAGTGGCTGTAAGAAGAGTAGATTCATGCTGACACTCATGTCAGGTAATTACACAGAGTGAAATGATCCCTAGATTTCATGTGCATAGGCAAAAGTAGACAAACTAAGTACACAGTGTACAATGAAATTAAATAAAAGAACATACTACAACATTGTATGTTTAGTTTCTTTTTATTATAATACAAAAAGGGTTCTAGCTTTTCTCTTTTCCATGGTTGGTATTTAGAGGAAATTCGGCATGCAGCCAATAGAGCATTACAGACATAAAAATACAAATCAGTTGTCTGTCTCCCTTTATACATATAATTGTCCCCATACAGCATTCTTATTATGCCACTGACACCTTGTGATACATTACTCATGTATAATGCATATTACTGAATAGTTGCATTGACAAGCTATTGAGACCTCCCATCAAATATCACAACCAGTTAGAGCGCTGTCATTCTGAACTCACCATCAGACACCATTCACATTGCATCATACCATACCACAACTCATACCATGTAACTGCATCATCATCTTCAATTTATTAAGGCAATGTTTTCTGCAAAATTGCATAGGTCTTCATTCTTACGCGTAAAGAGCCGACGATGCTGCAGATTTTCATTCCAATCAAACACGAGCCACAAACTGATTTCATTTGTTTAATTGGTTTATCTTGGTCTCCAATCAAATATCAAGTGTACATCTTATTTGGCTGGAGTGAAAGCCTGCAGCCATATTGGCCCTTTCTGGATATTACTGGTGTAATGTCTCATAAGTTTGCATGACATTGTAGAGGATCTACTGTAGGAGCTTTCCTCTACATATAACTTCTGGATATTCTTATTTAATGGGGAGGCACAGGTCTCCTGGTGAATTGAGCTCACAAAAACAAGCCACATGGTGCATTGCTCTAAATTCTATTCTAAATATGTCTGAATGAGACTGTGTATATAAAGGAAAACAGGCTTTTGGTTAAAATAGAATTTTAAAAAACACACACGCCATCAATCTTCAATGAGTTCCTGGACCAAAACAGCCCCAAGCATGAATGATGTATCACTATATTTTACAATGGGTATGGGAGCGTTTTTTTTTTTTTTGTCATCTCTTCGGCCATGCTAATGGTGTTCATGGCCAAAAAGTTTCAATGTGATTCTAATGACACTTTTCACTGTGCTGGGGATTGAGGGCAAATAGACTTTTAAAACTTTTCAAAAAGCACTGATTGTGCATAATGATATCTTTAACTGTTATGTATTTTGTATCCATTATCTGACTGGTGCAAGTCATCAACCATCTGCCTCACTTGTGCAGAAAGCACTTTGATTTTCCTCGTAATGATGAAAAAATAAAAGGATGTTACAAGTGTGTTACATAAGTTTCTGGATAATAAGAACAATTGTTAAATAATATAACATTTCATGAATGGCAATTTCTTTGCATTTATTCATAAGAATTATTTAGAGGTGTCAACAATTTTGCCAAATATTGTGTTAACAAACAAACAAACAAAAACTATTATCTGTAAGTTTTAACCTAATTAACCTAAACTACCTATAGTCATGCAATAAAATAAGTACACCGCATGGAAATTGTTACCTTTTTGACATATTTGGATCATCTTTGAAACAGTGCCTGTTTATGAAGTTGATGTACTCCGACAAAACCACAAGGAAAACTAGATTTTTCAATGATTTATTCAACAGAAATATCAGTAGATAAGTAAGTACACCCTTGGCCTCAGAAGCTAGTATTGCCCCCTTTACCAGAAATAACTTCTTGTAGGTTTTTAATATAACTGTCCACTAGTCTCTGACATCAGCTTGATGGAATTTTTGACCACTCTTCCATGCAATATTCTTTCAGCTGAAAAATGTTTCAGGGTTTTCTTGCATCTACTGCCCATTTCTAATCCCCCCCATATTTCAAGGGGATTCAAATCCGGGTTTGACTAGGCCATGTCATAACCCTCAATTTCTTCTATTGAGCCATTCCTTGATGGATTTGCTAGTGTGCTTAGGATTGTTATCCTGTTGAAAGGTCCACTTTCGGTTCAACATCAACTTTTGGACAGATGGCCTCACATTATCTTCAAGCACTCTTTGATATGATGCAGAATTCATAGATGAATCAATGAATGCAAGCTGTTCAGTCCCAGAAACAGCGAAACAACCCCAAGAAAACATTTCACCACCATGCTTCACAGTTGGTATGAGGTACTTCTTCTGAAAAGCTGTCTTTGGTCTGTGCCAAATATGTCTGCTGTTACTGTGGCCAAACAACTTTGATTTATCTATCCAGAGCACATATTTCCAAAAGGCCTAGTCTTTGCCTATATGCTCATTGGCAAACTATAGTCTTTTTTTAATCATAGAATTTCCATTGGAAATTTGCATTTTACACATCACAACACCACACCCAACAACCCCAACAAAAGCACCATGGCCAAAACCAAAAGAAAGGGGGAATATAAAAATAAGAAAAAAAAAACAATAATAAACACACATTAAATAAATAAATAAATAAATAAACAAATAAATAAATAAATGGTAAGATGGTTAGTGTTTACCATCTACCACTCTTCAATCTACCTCCAGGTTGCGTGCATCATTGAAATTGGTAATAAATTGTTGCCATTTTCCCAAAAATGAGTCTCCACTACCTCTGATGTTGTACTTGATTTTTTCCAGCTTCAAAAAGAATATTAGATCTTTAAGCCAGACTGATATAGAGGGGGGTTGTGGAGAGGTCCAAAACAACAATATTCTGCGCCGAGCAAGGAACGATGCAAAGGCTACAACACTTGCTTGTCTAAGGTTCAGAGGCTGACACTGAGATGAAACACCAAAGATGGCAATTAGAGGACAGACCTCCAAATTGATTCTAAGAATGTCGGACATAGTCCTAAAAAGGAGTTCCAAAAGTTCTGTAGTTTGGGACAGAGTGCAAACATATGACTCAGGTTACACGGTGAAAGTTTACATTTTTCACACATGTCAGGAACATTGGGATAAAATTTTAGATAGTTTACTCCTAGAGAGGCGAGCTCTAAGGACCACTTTAAATTGTATGTCTAGCACATGACATGGCGGTACGTATATTATCTAAAGCTCTACCCCAGTAATCATCCTCAAGCTCCAGGCCCAATTCCTCTTTCAAACACTAATGATTTTGATATTGTTAGAATCGTCCTGTGACCAGATCGTTGCTTATATCTGTGACATAATGCCCCTCTTATGAGGAGTCAGCTTGAACACCTCTTCCCATACAGACGTTGTAGGTAGGAGGGAAACCCAGTGAATAAGGAGGAGACACAGTGCCTAATTTGAAAGAAAGGGAATAGGTGAGACGGAGGCAGGCTGAATGACAAGGATAATTCAGAACAGTTTTCAAACACATTATTAATGAAAAGATTAGGAACTATAGACCTGTCGCCCTGACCTTTGTTGTCATGAAGTCCTTTGAGCGCCTTGTGCTTTCACACCTTAAAGCCTTCACCGACCCCCTCCGGGATCCGCTGCAATTTGCCTACAGAGCCAATAGGTCTGTAGACGATGCAGTTAACTTGGCCCTCCACTACATCCTCCAACATCTGGACTCTGCAGGAACATACGCCAGGATACTGTTTGTGGACTTCAGCTCTGCCTTCAACACCATCATCCCAGCTCTGCTTCATGAGAATCTCACCCAGCTAGGCGTGCCAGCCTCCACCTGCAGGTGGTTCACTGACTTTCTGTCTGACAGGAAGCAGCATGTGAAGCTGGGGAAACACATCTCTGACTCTCTAACCATTAGCACTGGATCCCCTCAGAGCTGTGTTCTTTCTCCCATGCTCTTCTCCCTGTACACTAACAGTTGCAGATCCAGTCACCAGACCGTCAAGCTTCTGAAGTTTGCGGATGACATCACCCTTATCGGACTCGTCTCCAATGGAGACGAGTCCGACTATAGGTGGGAGGCTGACCATCTTGTTACCTGGTGTACTCAGAACAATTTAGAGCTCAACGCTTCTAAAACAGTGGAGATGGTAGTGGACTTTAGGAGGACTGCACCGCCATTGGCCCACATTACCCTCTGTGGTTCCACAATCAACATTATGGGATCTTTCCACTACTTGGGCACCATCATCTCCCAAGATCTTAAGTGGGAGCTGAACATCAGTGCCCTCATCAAGAAAGCAAAACAGAGGATGTACTTCCTGCGGCAGATGAAGAAATTCAATCTGCCGAAGGCAATGCTGATGCACTTCTATACAGCCATCATTGAGTCCATCCTCACAGCCTCCATCACCATGTGGTATGCTGCTAGCACTGTCAAGGACAAGGGCAGGCTGCAGCGTATCATTCGGTCCGCAGAAAAGGTGATTGGCTGCAATCTGGCGTCGCTCCAAGACCTGTATGTCACCAGGAGTATGAAGCGTGCTGAAAAGATTGTGGCCGACCCCTCTCACCCCGGACATTTTATATTTGAGTCACTCCCGTCTGGTAGGAGGCTGAGGGCCATCAGAACCAAAACCTCATGCCACAGGAATAGCTTCTTCCCATCCGCCACTAGCCTTATTAATAAGGCCCGGAAACCACTCGAACTCTGTCCACATTCCAGTCACTGACTTTCATGCCACTGTTCCTTCTTTTCTAAGTCTACTTATGTCTATCTAATTTTGTAATTATACATACTATGTACATATTATTCCATTCCATTCCATTCATGCCACTGTTCCTTTTTCTTTAAGTCTATTTATCCATCCATCCATCCATCTTCAACCGCTTACTTCTTTTCAGGGTCACGGGGGAACCTGGAGCCTATCCCAGGGAGCATCGGGCACAAGGCGGGGTACACCCTGGAAAGGGTGCCAGTCCATCGCAGGGCACAAACACACTCACACACACAGTCATACACTACGGACACTTTAGCATGTTCTCCCAGTGTGTCGGGGGTTTCCTCCGGGTACTCCGGTTTCCTCCCCCAGTCCAAAGTCTATTTATGTCTATCTTATTTTATAATTTATACATTCTGTGTACATATTATTCCATTTAGTAAATGTGTGACGTGCACCAACAACACCACAACAAATTCCTTGTATGTGCTAAAAACTGTACTTGGCAATTAAACCCATTTCTGATTCTAATTCTGATTCTGAAGATCCTCAAAGCATTTGAGACCCTTCTTTTCCCACAAAGCGAATGTGGAATCTATAAAGGAGGGGGGAAAGAGGTGGTTATTACTTATAGGTGCCACGGTTGAGGCCGAGATATATTTAAAATGACGGCGAAACTGATAGAAAATTTTTAGAGAGATTCATACTATTGGTTTATCTGTGTATTGTGAAAGTGCTATAGGAAAGTTGGAGAACACCAGTGCAGGGAGGGAGGTCGAAATGCAAGACTCTGCTTCTAAGTGGCACCATGGAAGAGAGGGGGGCCTGCACCCAGAACATCAGTTTCTGAATATTAGCCGCCCAATAATAATACATGAAATTGGGCAATGATTGGCCACCACTGAGTAGACTCCTTTGAAATAAAAATTTGGAAACCTTGGGAGTTTTTCCTGCCCATATGCAAGAGGAGATTAATTTGTCTATATTCTTAAAGAAAGATTTTGGTAAAATCAAAGGGATGGATTGAAAGAGGTAGAGGAATTTTGGAAGAATGTTCATTTTTACAGTGTTTATTCTACCAAGAGGGGATAATGGTAGAGCTGCCCATCTTTGAAAGGCTGACTTCATGTATGAAATTAATGGTGTAAAATTTGCCGCCATTAATGCAGAGTAGAAACGGGTGACATTAACTCCGAGATATTTGAATTTTTAAATCCTCCAAATGAAAAGGTATTTCAGTCTGTTTTATCTTTTGGCTAGATTGGTTTATGGGTAAACATTTACTCTTTTGTAGGTTCAGTTTATACCCTGAAAATTTCCCAAAGTCATATAATACATGTGTTATCTCCGGAATAGATGCAATTGGATCTGTAACATAAAGTAGTAAGTCGTCAGCATATAGGGCTAGTTTATGTTCAATTCCTTTGTGAATTATACCCTGAAATACAGGAAGAGTTCTAAGCATTATCGAGAGAGGCTCAATTGCTATAGCAAAAAGTAACGGAGACAGAGGACATCCCTGGAACGTACCCTGTGACAAAGTAAAATTGTCAGACTTAACATTGTTGGTATATATGGAAGCCTGCTATTCGTCATATAATAAACGGATCCATGATACCAGTCCTTCCCCTAAGCCGAACCTCCTTAGCACTATAAAAGATATTCCCATTCTATCCTATCAAACACCTTTTCTGCATCCAAAAAGATGACCACTTCAGAGGAGTCACTGTTTTGTTTTGAATAGAAAATATTAAGTAGAGTATTAGAAAAGGAATGCCGTCCTTTTACAAATCTGGTTTGCTCCTCTGAAATAATGCTATGGAGAATCCCCTCCAGACGAGAGGCCAAAAGTTTGGCTAAAATCTTGACATAAACATTGAGGAGGCTAATAGGGCTGTACGAATTACATAATGTTGGGTCCTTCCCATCTTTTAGCAATAGAGTTATAGTTACTTGTCTCAATGTTTGTGGCAACGTACCTAGTTATAAGGACTCCTTGAATACAGCCAGGAGTAATGGGGCCAACGCAACATGGAATTTCTTATAAAATTCGGAAGGAAACCCGTCTGGGCCTGGTGATTTCCTAGATTGCAATGAATTGATTGAGTGAACGATCTCATCTAAGTTGATGGGGCTGTCAAGTTCAGATGCCAGCAAAGGGTCAACTCTGGGAAAATCAATATTTCTAAGAAAATGGTCCATGTTACCTGAATTGTCAGGAGCTCCAGCTGTGTATAAAGAGGGGTAAAAACTTTTAAAAGTCAAATTAATTTCTGCAGGATCTGAGGTTAATGCACCACTGAACAGCATAATCTGAGTAATAGAGCGTGAAGCCGCTCGGCTACGCAATTGGTGAGTCAACAACCTACTGATCTTATCCCCATATTCATAATAATTGCCACGCGTATGTAACAACAGCCTCTCCGCCTCACCTGTCGATAACAAATCAAATTCCGCCTGCAAATTAAGCCTTTGTTTATGCAGCTCAGGGGTTGGGTTGAGAGCATATTGGTCATCAATGGCTCGAATATTATCAGATAAATCTTTTTACTTATTCTTGCGTTGCTTATTGGCATGAGCAGAATAAGAGATTATCTGTCGACTTAAAAAGGCCTTTAGAGTTTCTCAAAGTAAAGAGTAAGAGATCGAATCAGTTTCATTAGTAAGAAGAAAATCATCTATCGAAGTAGAGATATACTTGCAAAATGCTGAATCGGATAAAAGGAGAGAATTAAGCCTCCATGGTGGGCGAAAAGCACGATGTGAAGGTAGAAGAATGTCAAGACTTAGAGGAGCGTGGTCTGAAATAACAATTGTCCAGCGACCTTGGAGTCTGCGTTGAATTATAAAAAAAAAAATAATCAGTGCGTACATGTTAATGTACATGAGAAAAAAAAAAGAATATTTTCTCACTGTGGGGTTAAAATTCATCTATGGATCAATGTAACCATTCTGAATCATAAACTCAGAGAACACCTTTGCCATCGCAGAGGGAGCTTTTGCAACAGCGCTAGATTTGTCCAAAGCTGGGTCAATAACACAGTTCAAATCTTCCCCAAATATCAATAGATGTGTGTTCAAAGCAGGAATTTTTGACAACAAATTCTGAGCAAAAGTAGCATTATCAAAATTTGGGGCATATACATTCACCAAAACTACTGGTGTCTGTGATATTTTCTCTTCCACAATCACATACCTTTACATCAGAAAAAGCATTATCAAAAAAAAAGGGCTCATCAGGGCTCATCACTGATCAGGATAGAAACTCCCCTGGACCGGGAATCAAAATTGGAGTGGAACATATGCGATGTCCAGCGAACTTGGAGTCTGCGTTGATCCCTGAGATGGAGATCGGTTTCCTGAAGAAATGCAACGTCAGGTTTTTGTAGTTTTAAATGTGTCAAAATCTTGGATCTTTTTGGGTCTTGGGACCATTCAGACCTTTCACATTCCAACTTAGGAATCTGAACGAGCTTCGGGTATTTTCCATCAATTTAGATTAGTACAGAATGGATTACAGAGTGGGTGATATTAATAGGGGGAAAATAAATAAATAAATAAGTAAATAAATAAATAAATACACACACAAAAAAAGAAACCCCCCACACAACACAGCACCC
>JAFFST010046758.1:10179-30051 GCA_022414735.1 Noturus placidus
CTTATATTTATTTACTGGGTATCATATAACAAATGACACATTTATAATAAAACTTAAATTCAAGTATTCTTAAAAAAGTGAATCTATAACTTACTAATGCCTTTGTTCCTTCACAGGGCTCTGATACTTTCAATCAGTAATCAGTCAGTAGACAATGCCTTTCAGCTGATGATGAGCTCTGGAGCTGATCTGTTGGTAACTTCACGGCCACGTTTCGGGGCGGATGAGCTAAACTCTTTAACCTCGCTCAATTCCAACTACTCCAAACTTGCCTGGAGCCTGAGTAAACAAACTTCAGATCTGCCCACACGCCTCTACGATATGCTGCTCTTCACCCTGCCTGGCACCCCAGTGTTCAACAGAGGGGATGAGGTTGGACTGAAGGAGAGGGTGAGTACAGATGGGTGGATAGATAGAAAAGATCTGGACTGACTAATGTCTTCAACATAGATATATATAGAGAAAAATTTACACTGCTTAGTTTTTCTCTGACAAGCTTGCTTGAATGGGCCTAATTCTATTTAAATATTTCTTCTCAGGAATCCCCTGAGGGAATTTGGGACTTGGAAAATCCAGCTGAGGAGAACAACGAAACAGCTAAGGTGATTACAAACATGTTATTACACTACCTATGTTTGTCACTAAAATAGTTCCTTATTGTATCTAACCTCAGGTCTACATTTCCTTTGCAGTACGGATATCTCAGCTCAGAATGCAATATGCAAATGAGAACTCTTTAAAAAAAAAAAAAAAAAAACAGTAATGTGGTCTGTGACTAGTCTGATCAATCACAGATGTTCCAGATAAGGTTTTTGTGGGTGTCTTAATAATTTGTGGCACTGTCGTTATTTAAAAAAATAAATAAATCATGTGATTAATGGGTTCACCACTTTTAGCATTTCCAAGTCACACTGCCAACACCATTTGTTGAAATGTAATTGCAAATACAATATTGATGCAATTAAAATTGTAACAATATATAAAACGAATTGATTGACATTAATTTAGAATTATATCTATAACAAAAATATGAGATGTCTGTTTATCTATCTGTATATAATTGCTTGCAGTAGGCTTTTTAACATACTGTGAAATATGCTTTTCATACTAAGTAGGGACCAAATGGTCCAAAAGGATTATGCTGTTTATAGTATTCAGCCTCGGTATGAAAAGGTTCAAGTGAAATACGAGGTTTACCAAATATACTGCTTGCTCTGTAGGATTTAGCCATATATTCCTTCAAGTAATTCTGAGAAGCTTTACAAATACAGGAGCAAATGTACATTGCAAGTTTGTCATTCATTTGAACCCAATAAGTCCATTCATATCTCTCTCTCTTTCTCTCTCAGAATGTGAGAGCAGAACGCACTTCACTGCGAAGCTTCTTTAAGACTCTCAGTGACCTTAGAGTTAAAGAAAGAGCTCTGCTGCATGGTGAATATAACCTCGTATTCATCTCTGACTCCTCGTTTGCATTCCTCCGCCTGTGGGATCAGAGTGAACGCTTCATCACTGCCTTAAACTGGGGCAATGCCCCTGTGACGTTGAATCTGGTTGCTGACCATCTGCCTGCTGAGGCCCGGGTCCGTCTCAGTACAGATACAGAGAAGCTAGCTGTGGACCGCATGGTGCCTTTGGAGAATCTGCAGCTAGAAGCCAAACAAGCTGTTCTATTGTCCTTTCCTTATACAGGATAGGAACATTAGCAAAAATACAAACGCAATAATACAAGGCTCTTTTTCAGAATAGAAAGCCAATGTTAACCAAGCTCTGTTTGTTCTCACCGCTATGCTCATTTTAGTGTTTAGTTTAGAAATTAGTCTCTTAGAAATTGTGTTCTAATATTAACATATAAGAGTGAAATCGATCCACTGAAACAGCGTTATAACAGAAGGAGAGGACATTCTTGCTTTATGTGTGTATGAGCTACCATGAAAAAAAAAACAAATGCAAAAAAATAAAAGCTGAATGATACATCTGGTGTCATGTAACTTCTCTCTCTCTCTCTCTCTCTCTCTCTCTCTACTTGTGACTAGGATGTGATGTACATGTTTTTTTATTACTGTGAATGTGACTTTATATAAAGCACAAAGTGTGTGTCTTTTGGCCATGTGCCACCTGCCGTTATTTTACAGGGCAGGAAAAGGAAGAGTATAAGTATGTACAGGTGTGTCTAAGTATGTCATACACACCACTATTTTGTACTATATAAAACTCAAGTACTTCCTCTTTACTGAAGCTCAAGATGAAAAAGCTTTTTTTTTTCTTCCATACAACAATGTTTCCGTGCAGTCGGCTTGATAATTAATTGTTATGTTTGGTTTAGTAATTTGTCCAACTTAAGTAACTGTTAACTCACTTGGATGAAGTGCTCACTTGTGTTGTGGGGACAGATTTGGATTAAGACCCTTGAGTCGTAGCTAAGTAATTGTAAAGCTGTTCATATCAGTTTGTTACAGTATAGCGATGTTATAGAGCCACAGTATATAATAGAGTCAGACACTCTGGAGGTATATATGTCCACATTCTCTTTTCTTTTCACATTTCTATTCTTTTAGCACCCCACTTTCACAGTTTAATAAAATTACAGCATGGCTCTATGAGTGTGTGAATCTGCAGGTATGTATTGCAGCATTCACATTTCCTCTCACTGATTAAAAAAAAAAAAAAATCAGTAGGTGGTTAAGAATACTGTATTTATCAGGCAACAAACCTTTTATTATAAATTCAGAATTTTAATTAATCTTTCAAAAACACTGCAAGTGAAGGTTACGGATAATTTATATATACAAATAGATTTATAAACAAAAATATTTAACATTTGTAAAATATTTCAGAATCAATATAATCAAGGAACAAATAAACCTAATGCTCAGAATCAACTGTGTTCATTCCAAGTAGTTCATATCACAGACAATTCTTGGTTGGCGCTTAAGAAAACTGGTAAATTAGTTTAATAATGAATATTACAAGTTTGAAACAATGTTTAAAAAAACAAAACAAACAAACAAACAAAAAAAAAAAACTAATTAAGGTAAGGTCACTATAATTGTGCAAAAAGCAATAAAGCTTTCCATTAAAAGTTTTATTGTCTCCTAATAAGCAGTCTCTTCATTCTGGTGATTAATGGTGTTTGGATGGTGACAAAATTCCTAGTCCACAAAATCATCCATCCATCCGTCCATTCTCCACCGCTATAAAATATAATTAATAAAGAAATAATTGAAGATTATTTTATTAGCTTTTCTCAATGGAAAACAGGCAGCAAATCTATTTACAAGTTTTTCCCCATTTCTTTCTTTCTTCTACTGGTATGGTCTGGTCACAAAATTGTACAGTAGATAGATAAATGGTAGCTAAACATTAAACATACTTCAATTAATTAAGGACTATAAATATGACTAAATACTATACTTAACAAAAAAATCTTATTACAAAAAACAAATACAGATCGTTTTATTATCTTAAACCTTTTTTTTTTTAATTAGTGGTGAAATAAACAAATAAATAAATAATGCTAGAACCCCAACCCCTCCCCCCACTGAAATAAACAAACTTCTACTTAAATGTAAATTATTTCATATTAAATTTGCCTTACGAGTCTACTGAACCGAGCAAAATTGGACTCATTTGTTAGGGATAAATCATTCTGTTTGCTGCTAACAAAACATTCTGCATTTATCTTGTGAGATCGTAGATTTGTGTGTCCATAAAGATTTATGAGAACATTCAGTGTTTACCCCTTAAAATATGTTTCATTCAAATGATTCAGCTTTAAAAGTTACTCCTTAAGCAGCTCAAACAGATGTTTGAATCCCTTAGAATTTCTCAAGTTAATACCGATGTCAGGTAAAAATGTAATGTGAATAGCCTCATAGGAAATATATTTATTGAAAGAAAATGTTGACCCGTTCAATAACCTTGAAGTTTACACTTCTATAAATTATATACACAAACATATATATATATATATATACACATACATACACACACAGTGAAATTTTATTCTTGTTAGCTCTGTTGAAAATGGGTATAATGATCAGACTACTTTGACAAAAAAGAATATCAGGAGGTTGAAAAAGATCATACCAAGAACTACCAAAAAGATCATACCAAAAGTTATAATGTAACTGTACAGAAGCCACAATACATTGTGTGTGTGTGTGTGTGTATGTCTGTTCAGCTCCAGCTGTCAGTGGGACATGGTAATATTTGACACTATACCATAGAGTGTGACAGATTTCTGGTAAAGCGCGACGGTGCTGTCTTGTTATGACAATGTGTGGTTGCGGAGCTGTGGGTATAACATGTTAAGGTGTGTGTGTGTGTGTGTGCGCGCATGTGTGTGTATTTTTTTCAGTGGGGATGGGTGTTTCAGTTTGACTCGGGTCAGCTTTTGACGGCAGTGAATAGGGTTTTTTTTTGTGTGGGTTTGAGAAAAGGTCTTTTATACAGAGTCTAATCTAACAGTCAGATCTTTTTTTGATTCAAGGTTTTTCACAGCAGATGCGTTTGCCAATAAGAATTAAGATAATAAGATAAGAATCCTATACACTGCTTCTATAATTATTCTATATTTCTGCAACAATTTTATATTTGTTATAATAACTTCTGTTTAATTGCTTTCTTGGTTTTAGTATGAACTGGTGTTGGTATGCACATGAAGCTTAGCACTCTCGTTGTCTCTCTGTAGCTCAGTCTACCTATTTGTCTTCCACCAGAAGCTAATGAGAGAGAACGCCCCCTCTTGCCCGACAATGTGAAACTGCTCTCGGAGCGATGCACAGTCATGCCCCGACTCTCAGTTTTACTGGGTCAGCCCACTGACATTCACAACACTCCAGCTAACTTTTGCTATCTTCACCTTTAATCTTCATCATTATGACCTGTACAGCAACAGTGTATATTTAGTTGCCTTATAAGGTTCAGTTTTCCAAAAACAAAAGGAAATATTTAATTTTGTCGCTATTGTTGTAAGCAGCTATCATAATAACCCTTCACTCTCACTATCAGCTTACCAGTTAAAGGGGCTACATTACCAGTGTGAATTTATATTAGTTTCACAACAACTGTACAAACAGATCATAATCTCTTTTGTATTATAACAACTTACAAACAAGCATTGAAAATATGACACTGTGACACTATGGCTGTTTAACCCTAAATCACACAAAAAGAGGCGAAACTCTCGATGTCTATAATAGCTATACTCCACAGAAGTAGATACAACTTTTAAAATTTTGATGGGAAAATAAGTAAAATAAAATAAATAAATGCAAAAGACAAATGACTGAAAAAAAGATATGCGAAGGGAAAGGATGAGTGCTTCGTCAAACTGAGAGCTGCTCTGATGGGTTGACTTGGCGCGTTACATGTTTTTTTATTCTGTGTGATGTTTTTTTTTCTTTTTGTTTCCAGGATCCCAGTGACGAAGTCTTCAAGAGATCAGAAGAAGAGTGACTACCATACCAAAGCACAAACCATTACCAACGCCTCCACTGTCTCTCGCTTTTCTTGTACGGGTGTATGCCCAAACACACACACACACACACAAAATCTCATGTCCTCTGTGACAACAATCGGCAACCTCCAGGCCTGGACTAAAACTCGAAAGGTAAGTCATATCTTTATATATTTATGATTAAATCTCCCGTAACATACACTTATGTTTGCCATCATTCTATACGCATACAACCTGCATTAACAACATGCTGTATGCATATAAATATAATCCAGAAAGATGATAACATACCGCTGTTATTGCTCTACAAGTAAAACACCCTTCAAGAGTTTTTCAAGGGTTCTTTGGACAGTTAAGGGTTGTTACCTTTCTAAAGGGCTTCTGCCTGGAACCCTTTCTGATAGGGAAACACTCATTTGTATAGTTCTACATGCATACAACATTTAAGGGTTCCCCCAGAAAGACAGCCAAAGAATCCATACCGGTTTTAGGTTCAACTGTTTTCTCCCCCATGCATTGGTGCACTTTAAAACTCAGCATGATTGCTATGGGAACCTTGTAGCGAGCTTTGTAGATGAATGCAAGAAAAAATGTCTTGAGGCTTAATGGCTTCTAATATGTGAAAAATGAAAAATGGAAAGGCCTACTGCAAAATTGCCCTTACAACATGAAAATATTTGATGTACACTGTTAGTTATTCACAGACTAACAGTTTTAAAAGTTAATTTTTATATGTAATTGGTAATATGTCCACGGTCACAAAATGTAGAGTCTGTAAGCGTTCTCCGGTTGTCCCTCTGGGGACCTTTACGGTTCTATGTAGAAGCCTACAACTAAGTGTTTCCTTATCAGAAAGGGTTCCAGGTGGAACCGTTTAAGGAGGCCAAGAAACCTTAATTATACAATGAACTCCTAAAAAACCCATGAAGAACCCTCCCCCCCCCCAAGAGTGTAAGTATTGCAATTCAGATCATTTTCAGTGTTTATTAGTTCATTTGTGTTTGACTATTTGAATCTAAGAGCATTAGACTGCAGACTATATAAACTATACATACTGTAGATAGATAAATGTGATGGCTCATGCATTTTGGCTAAACTTTTTTTAAAAATGTAGATAAAACGATTATTGGGCTAACACTTACTGTTGATCATTAATGCATGGTTATCGGATTGCAGACATGAAGACAAAAGAGCGATCCTTTGAAAAGTTTTACGCCTGTGCCTATAACTCAAACAGTACTTAAAGAATAATTTTTATAGTAAATGATTCTACATATAAATGAATCTATAGTAAAGCCAAACTTGGGATTTTTTCCATTGTTACAAGTTTTAACAGGATATTGGGAAAGAATCGGGGTGGATAATGGTGTTATGTGTATCTTCCTAGTGGTGTTTAGAGGGCCCAGCTTCTGTAAGAGTTTATCAAATTCAAACTCTGAATTTCTTTATGCAAATTCTGAGGCCTGTGGCATTATTGGTAAGAAAAAGAACTGAAAAGTAAAGTAGATTGCTGATTTATTGATATCTTTAAAGTTTTGTTCCACAGAGTGGGGACTGCAGACCAACGGGTCTGCAATAGGCATGTCATATCGTATCCAATTTTATAGTAAGTAACATAACGGCTATGGACCACTAAATAGGTGCATCATTTATTTCATTATTATGTTTACAAGTCTAACTATCTGGTCACTTGAACTGAAATGATTTAATGTAAAGCTAGAGTATTGAAAATGTGCATAATTAATGATAAATCTGTGTGTAAGTTTTATATAAAAAAGCCAAAAAACAAACAAAATGTTTCAAAACTACAGTTTAACTCAATGTATGTAGTTTGGGTTAGATTAAGTGTAACGTTCAGAAATAAAAATAAAAGCTTAAAATTCTCCAATAAGTAAGTATGATGGTTTATATTGCCCCAATATTTGAATAGTTGGATGATATTCATAAAAAAGACAAATCTTTTGATCGTTTGATGATACAAGGTCCATTAGCGCTCTATTAAAAATATATTTACATTGGATCGTGTTCTTGGCTATAACACTGTCTCCACTGTGAACGCCTACAATCCTGTTTGACTGGATTTGAGTGGACAATCTGATCTAAACTTGTTAACTAATTAATTTACAAGGAGTTATTTCACTTTCTCCTTTGCTCTGCATAGTCCCACTTCCAGTTTACAACATTGCATATTTCATCATATAGATGGCAGGTCAGGAAATTCTGATTGCTCAGCAAAATCTAGCAAACATTTATTTACAGATAATAAAGTTTTCAAAGACATCTTAGCTAAAGCGCTGACACAGTCAAAACAGCATTATTAGATATTTAGTCTAAAGTGCTCATTATTTATTATTTTATTTATCTATAGCAGTACTGTGCATTTGCAATAATGATTATCAGATAATCATTCGCAGCACACATTATTCCCCCCCCCACCCTCCCCCAACTCAAAATAATTGTCAGGTCTTAACTTATTTCATAATATATGACATGCATTTAATTTCCATACCATGTGAAGTAAAGTTTGTAGTCTCAGTGACCATTTAAGCTAAATAATTGTAATAATTTTATTATAATTTAATGCTAAAATGCAATAGCATCATATAATATATAACTGCACAATGTCAGGAATGTTGTAGTGTTTTCTCCCTGGGGTTATATATAGTAAAACTGAGAAAAAACTGAATTTCATTTCATATTACTGACACATTTAAAGTTACCCTAGCTGTGACATTACTTATGTAACATTTATTCTGTATTAAATATGCGATTCATGTATTGTATCAATCCAAATATGCAAGTATCCTTGTCTTCCCAGAGGTCTCAGTGCTATCTGACAAAACGTTTTTTTATGATTATAGCAATTAAATTAAATAAAACATTTTGCGAGCAAATATAAAAAAAAGTTAATTATTCTAAATATTTAGTCCTTGAGGAACATTTGGAAATACGTGTTCTTTCTTGTAAATGTGCGAACACAAAACGTGCATGACTTTTTCAGATGTGAAAATTGTTAAATATATAGCCATTAGTCTAGTTACTCAATTCGTTTTTATCCCTGTACAACGCTACAAGATTCAATATGATGCACATATTTAGCTGAGGCCAGATTTATACTAATCCAGTAATGTTAACCATCTTGAATATTTAGTTCTGAATTTTTCAATTTGAAAGTGAGAAATTAAGGAGTGATTCGTTTTTTTCTGCAGGTAAAGAATGAGAAAGTCTTTTTATCCTGTCTCCGCAGAAGTCACTGAAACCTTGAATGGCCCAACTTCTCTGTTCAATTATTCTGAGTCAGGAGTCCAAGGGATTCTGAAGAAGAGGAAGAAGTAATCTTTAATTTGAAATTGAAATGTAAGAAAGCTTATGAAACCGGGTGTTCTTAATTGCGGTTTACCCTACTTGTAGGTGCAAGATTATTTACTGCACCAGTAGGCTGCCCATAATCACAATCCCATTTAAATAAAAACAAAAACAATAATTTAGAAATGATTCTGAAATCTCGCTTACATATGCCTTAGAGTTAAACACATCGTGCATTCCATAAAACAGAAAACCTACAGTGTACATGAGAAAAATAAGCCTTTAAAATGTTAGTAAGGTTATTGTGCAAAATATATATATATATATATATATATATATATATATATATATATATATATATATAATAAATTTGTGCCGCTTGAATTTCCCATTCTTCGCCTCGTTTTCTGCACTCACATATGCAGAATAAGGCAAATAATCACCTCATAGTGTGACTAAATGTAGAGTTAGAGAGCGATGGAGGCAGAGAAAAAAGTCCAAACCGCTCCGCTACTTTCCCCTCCTCTGTTCACTCTTTCACACATCTGACAGAAAACTAGACCAAAAACCTCCACATTCTTTCCTTCTTTTGCATCCTTCCAGTCAGTCATCCTGTTTGCCTCCTTTACATGCTTGTGTTTTAGTGAGGCCTTTGCGTGTTACACGCCTGCATAGTTCAGCCTGAGCAAAGACTGTGAGTCTGAAAAAGAGTTCTCTATAGAAATCTAAATGTTCAGATGATTTCTATAGATATAAATTTTGCAGCATTCACAGCCTTATAAGCAGAGGTGAAAAAGCACCCACATTCCTTACTCAATTAAAAGTGCAATTACTAAATAAACAATCAAGTTAATGTAGAAAAGTATAAACTCTTACAGTATGAAAGTAAAAGTCCAAAAATACTCACGAAAGAAAAAGACCTCTGCCTCACATTGCATAGGATTTTACTGATATTAAAATAGTGTCCTTTCACCAAGGGACCAAAGAATGTCGCAAAACATTAATGAATGCTAACAACAGCTCAAACAATATATCAAATGTTCTCTAGCATAATTCTGACGATACAAACTGGATAAATGCTAATAGCTAGCTGTCACTATACAACCTGCCTCGATCAATTTAAAATGTACATGGGACAAGATAGATTACAGTGATGCCTTATGACTTTACAAGTGAAAGAAACAGTGTTGTAGAGTTTGAAAATGTAGTGACTAGAAAGTAGAGATTTTATCAAAGTATTACGTGAAAGAAAACTCAAAGTACTGGGGCCTTGTCACACTTTCTGAATGGAAGGTCGATCGTAAATCAGGGTGCAAAGTTGGTCCTAAACCATATGGTGAGTGTAGTTCGTTTAAAAACAATGTGATAAAAACAATTTCGGTTGCACCAGAGACACTTACAAGGTCGATCGGAACTAGTATTGTGTAATGTGATCATGGATACAGTGATGTATTTCTCCATCACGCACCAATCAGAAACATGAACATAAATGATAAATATTACATCAACGATCGAGACGTGTAAAGACACAGGACAGGGGATAATGCCTATTTGTTTGATCACTGTTATACATTTACTTCATGTCCATTATATTTTAACTGTAGATAAATCAACAAAATCAAAAGGATTGGGCTTTATAAGTGGTTTCTCAATTTATCCATCTCTTGATTTTGTATTTTATGCAGTTCTGCTTGCTCTAGTGCAACAAATTTAATGCCATTTCAACAATGAGCAATAATAATGAAAAATAAATAATGCCTGCAAACAATCTGCATTTGAATAAATCAGCAGGTAGTATAATATTACATTAATAATCAAATTTGTTAAATATTTTGTGGAATATAATATTTTCCCAATATCACAATTTGCTAATATTTTGAAAGAGCTCACTACACTTCCTGATATTAAAATAGCCTTTTTATATAGTCCTCGAATTCAGTTCAGTTACAAAAACTGTATCTCTGAGAAGTGTCCACATCCATTCATCAAAGACCATAGACCAACCATCTACATAAAGAAATCCAAAAAACTAAGCACATTTACAAGTCCAAATATTCTTTATTTACATTGCTTATATGTTGTTATTTTGAACAGAATCACAGAGTAGTTTTACTTGTGATTAACATTGCACCTACTAGTGCTTAGTTCCAGCTTAATTCTATGTTGAAACTATAGCTTGATTCAACTATTATTTAGTATTTATCCATTTACATTAAAACTTGGCTATAGCATGCGTCTAGCTGGAGCAACTGGTTGCAGATACTTATACACAGTAATTGTACAAAAAATGTGTACTTTTTAGATTATATACACTATGCATTTGGTGTTCGATTTTGTCTGGGCCGCCACATGTCTTACACCTTTGGTTTCATACCTACACTATAATAATGCTGAGTTTAATGGAGAGGAGAGTTTTAAATACATTCACACTGTACACACCTCACAGTATGTGCTCACCCACACTGTCCTCAGCATTATCATAATGTGGGTATGAAATCAAAGGTGTAAGACATGTGGCAGTCCAGACAAAATCTGGGCCTGCGAAATAAGGCCAAATGCATACAGTATATATTATCTATCTATCTATCTATCTATCTATCTATCTATCTATATAAATAAAAACCATGTACACACCGTCTTACAACTTTAATTTCTTACCCACACTACTGTATGATAATGCTGAGGTTAATGGAGTGGATCATTATAGATGCATTCATATTGTACAGACCTTACACCTACATTGTCCTTTTGAACCCACAAGATGCACAGGACAAGGAGATTTAAATTTCTCAGTGTGTGAACTAATGTAACCTGCAGTATTACATTGTATGTGTGGCATGTTTCCCTACCAACATCCAGCAAAGGATAATGTACACATTATTACATTTTAAAGAAAATTGTAAGCTGCAGTGTTTTTACTGCACTTTTTTGCATTTTTCCACATTCCCATTTTCACTGTTTAGTTGTGGGGTTTTGGGAATTTTGGTTACTGGGTACTCATGCAGTGCCATTAGATTTTACTCCCATTATGAAAATGTAAAAATGGCAACAAAATTGAATGCTGTAGAAGGCAGAGATAATGGGAGAAGAAGAAGGGAGTTGCAAAGGGGAACCACTGTGTGCAGACAGAAATATAGGTAGAGAGAGTAAATGATGCAAGTGTTGTATGGAAACTATACATGTGTTGTGGGAAGGAGAAAGATGCATGTATAGAAGCAGACGGAGAGAGAACAAACAAGAGCGGAGGCGGGATGTACGGAGGTTTCCCTTGTCCACTTCCTGCACTGTTGTCGTTTCATGGTCAACTTCCTGTCACGTGAATTTGACATAAACACAACTCTTCTACTCACCCACATAAATACACACAAACTGACACTCACTCAAACATGCTCACACTCTCACACATATGCACAAGCTTACACTCTGACACACACACACACACACACACACTGTTGACAGGAAGCTTTGCCACTCGCATATCGTATATACACTCACTCACACACGCCTACGCTCTACCTGATGAAGCCTACATGTCGACTCATACGCATTTCAGACCTAAGACGAAGTGAGTCACTCACCACATGAGATGCTCAAGATAACACACTCAACCTTGTGAACAATGGTTTTGGCAGAGGATGCTCTTTTACCATGATCTGAGATCAGTTTTGTGGTCACTTGTAGATAACGTTAAAACTCAGGTGGCGAACAAGCTAACAAATGTACAAAAACCTTTTACCCTGGCTTTCAGCAACATGCTACATTTGCGTTCAATTCTTGCCCAGGATTTCTCACAAAGGATATCTACATGCAGACAATCTGCAAATCAACCAAGAATATACTAGATGTTAGGCAAAATCAGATTCTGATGCTCTGTGTGCTGTGAGTACATTTACTTGTTAGTTTACCAAATTGGGAAACAATAATAAATAGACTGAGCGGGAAAGAAAGAATAAGGGATGGAGCAAGACAGAGACAGAGGGAGATCCGTGACTCTTTCCCCAGGATGTGGTTTTCTTTTCGGGGTTTTAGGGGTGAGGTTCTCTCTGTGACAACTATAAGAGTTACTTTTGATCGGCAGCACCTGCTTTCGTAAGTGTGTGTGTTCACACGTGTGTTCCTGTCAGCCAGAGTGTGGGTGTGCTTCTTTAACATGTTTATATGAAAATGTTTTTACATAGCAAGATGTGTAGGGGGCGGAGGGGTGAGGGACAACTGGGGGAGAGAAAAATAAAACGTTTGCACGTGTGAAAGTCTGGTAGTTTCATTTGTAAGCAGATGAGATCGCACACTACGGAGTATCTTTGTGTATATATCATGTGTTGACGAAAAAGAAAGGAGCACAAAAGACAGGTATGTGCAAAGTTACACAAGAAAAACTTGAAGTGCTATGAGATAAAATGTAATGACGTGAAAGTATTTAGCTAAATAAAATACACATTTTCTCTCTTCCTCTTTCACCGTTTTGCTTCTTTTATCAGTTTAACATCAATTTAATAACTGGAAAAAAAACCCGAAACAGGAAAGATCTTAAAGAAAGTAAACAGGAAAATAACAGGACATTTGAGGTAGAAGTTTTGAATCTGTAATTCTGCTACAGTTTCAGTTCGCAAGGTTTGATTAGTTATCTGATTTAAGGTATTAAGGTCTAACGTGAAAGTATAACTGTGTGCTTCTCTCTTATTCGTTACAGATCACAAAGATGCCATGACTGCCCTATGACTTTAGCTTGGCAAGTAGAGAGCTTTTAAAAACGGCCTCTGACTTCTCTGTGGGATAAACACATATCTAAACATCATGGCTGATCACAGTTCCATCCATTCCGAGTCTCCACCCTTCTCTGCCATGTACCGCCTTCAGACACAAGGTCACAGATCAAACTACAACCACTTTCAGAACATTTCTGTGAGCAGAATAAACCAATATGAAGATAACAGCCTTTTGAATGACCCTGCTGACAATTGTGCCAATGCTGGAACAAGTATGAACGGAGTTGGTGAGCAGATAAATACTGCATACTGGGACATGGAGTCTTTGATCTTGTCTCAGCCTGGTGCATTCAACAGAACAAAAGCCCACAGTGAACGATATGAGGAAGAATGGCATTCCAGTTCCCAGCAGCAGGATGCAATAGAAAATTATGGTACAACAGGAGGGAATCATCAGAAACTGGACTCTTTCTCTGAAGCATTTTATGACCGAAGCATTTCTAGACTTGCCAACTGTGTTGATCAGGTTGGATACAATGTTGATCCAAACAACTCTCCCACCATTCCACCTCTTCCCTCCCTCTCTTTTCCTCAGGTTCTGAGTCCTCCTCCTACGCCTCTTCCTCAGCAGTCTCTTTCTCCTCCTAAACGGGGACTTTATCCCCCTGCTGTGCAGTCACTGAGCCACACACAATCACAGTCCCCTTCCGAAGGCTCTTTGCGGTTCTTTCCATCTCTTTCTTGTACCGGTTCCATTCTTCCCGGGGGTTTCACTCCTACTCACTGGCTCCCACTTTCCACTGACAACAGTGGGAGTGGAGATATAACACAGCACCTTCCTCAAGACCAGGGTCCATCTGCAGTCTACCCAGACCGGGTTGGGATTCACTCAAGACAGCTGAGTGCGACGGAGGGAGATACAGGTAACTGAAGTAGCTCTTAAGGAAAATACAGATTTTGTTTGATTTTATAAGAACCTAATTTCTGATAAACACAGTCTCTTCTCTGTTAGACTGTTCTCTAGAGACTTCTCCATGTTCACCTCTGGTGCAGCATCCATCCCAACAATCTGCTCCAAAACATGAGAGGGAGCATTGCCCTGTGACTTCAGATCACCACATGACATGGTCCCAGGTAGGTTTTCTAGGTCAATTCTCTGAACTGACTAGCCTATAGAATTATTTCATTTTTAGTACGCATCTGTAAACCTTTTCCTCACAGATGATGCCATCATCTCAACATTTTTGCTCCACAATCCATCATTTGAACACTCAGGCAGAGGGATTGAGGGTGCATGAGGACACAAAGCCCATTGCAGGGTTCCAGCGAACACCTTTTTTATGTTTGTCCAGCTCACAGGTATGAAGGATTCATAATAGGAAAATACTGATCTCAAGTATGAGCAGGAATAAGGAGGCTCAGTGAATGACACTAAATTTTGGACTTTTGGTGTTGTTAGAACAATCCCTTGGCAATCTACACTGGCCTTCCATTCCACAGTGTGCTCCAATCAGGAGCACTGGGTGAAGATCGGGAACATGTGACTCATCACTACACTCCACTTCCCATGCTAAATCCCACTCGCAGTGGAATAGGACTGTACTGTAACCTGCTGCCTCCACTGAACCACCAGAAACAGTGGCCAGAGGAAGCAGGACATCGTGCTCAACAGTGGTGAGAAAGTGTCTGTACAGCCTTTTAGAATTGAGACGTCCTCAGCTGTTGTGTAGTAGCCAGTAGCACCCTTTTCCCTGCTAAAAACATCAAATAAATTACATTTAAGACCAACCGAAAATGAACAGCGTACTTACTCATCCCCTGTTTTTCCTTCACAAACAAAAACCAGGCAAGTGAATATAGGCCCAGAGTTTCAGGCTGAGATACCTGATCTGCTTGAGCAGGTGCAGATAGACTTGTGGTCTGAGGAACCACATCGGGAGGAGTTACTTTGGAAACCATGGGCAGAATTAGAGGGGAATGATGACCAACTAGAACAGGGTAAGTACTTCAGTAAAGAAGTGTTAACCTTAAATTATATTGAAAATACCATTACACTTTTAATTAGACCTGCAAAAGATAAAAGTAGCCAAACGATTTCTCTTAACTGATTGATGTCAAATGTCTGCCAGCAGGACAGATTTTAAGATTTCTTTCAGATCTTAATAGATTTGCTTTATTCTTGACACGATCCTTGTGTATACCAAATCTACTATAAGGAGTAAGGATCCCAAGTGAGACCAATATGTGCCACCACATGCTCTACCCATTAATATGAAAAGTATTTTTGTTGTGGATCTCCCTGTATGCTCAGTTCAACCATTTAATTTACAATAGTGCAAACACTTATTTCTTTACCTTCACCTTACATTCCACAGTCTAATAAATTTCCTCGACACGCTTCGAAATCCACTGTGACACTTTTTCTAGATTCACCTACAGTTTCACTTCCTGCAAATTAATGTTTCCTTTTCTGCAAATTAACTACATGCTGTACTGTATATAAATTGGGGTATCAACTTATCCAGTCTAGAAAATTAGTTGGTGTTTGTCAAACTCCTTATTTAGCTCGGCAGTGTGTTTTATTGTTTTGCAATAAAACACTTTAATAAATAAGCATCACATGCTTATTTACACTTTAAATGCGATTCATTTATTAATATAATTACTATTATTTCATTAAACCACTAAAAGCAAAACAACGTTATCATGTTATCATCTAAAGTGCTGACATAATGCTCATTTCAAAGATGATTAGGCACATATTGAATTACATTACACAATTTATCTGTCCATAAAACTTGGTACAGGCAACTTGCTACTCTCTAGTTCTGTAGATTGATTATTATATACACTTTCTATGCTTAACTGTGGCTTTGAATTTGTTTCATTATTAGTTTTCAAGCCATGCCTGTGCATATTTAGCGGTCAAAGGGGTTACACTTAGTTTAAGCATTGCATGAAAAGGGTTAAATCAGTAATTTTGATACTACTATACAAGTTGATAATAAGAGCATCCATCTACAGCATCCATCTGCTTATTGAGCTAAAATGCTATTTAAGCTGCACTCCTCCAATATATTTTTTGTAACCATGTGAAATTCTTTCTCAGTGGAGAATCTTCTAGATCTCAGTACTTCTACTGCTCTACCTGGAGGTGATGCTAATCTGGAGCTTGCCCTTCATAGTCTGTCTTTATGCCAAGGAAATGTATTGGTAAGAAAACAGAAATAAAATCCCGTGTCATACTTTAAATGAGAGATTTGCTCTTAACATTGTCTTTCTACACATTGTCTTTCTGTTACAGGCTGCTTTGGAGATGATGTTTTTCTCAAACTCAAAACCCTCTAGAGACTACTATTATTGTGGTACGATTCTACCTCTTATTATTGTCACAGAAAATGGGGACCAAGAGAGCTAGTATATTTAAGTTAGAAAGCAGTGGAGCTATACGTGATGACCATATAAATTCATTAGTTTGACATGGATATCTAAATTATGACTACCTCCAAGTTACACAGATGGGACTGTAGGTTTTAGATCATTTGCAGTTTCTTTCAATTCCACAGTAAAGTACATTGCATTATTTTCCATTAAGCTTCATGTCATCTTTCTGTCTTTTTGAGAAGATGGAGAAAAATCAAGCATGCTTTATTTATACTGTTTGTTTCACAACTTTCAAATCCAAGTAATGAAATCCTTCCATCTCTGGTCCCTCTCTTACAGGCAGTGACATCTGGCGGTTAAATGAGCAAAAGTTATTCCATAAGGCCTTCGCCATGTATGGAAAAGACTTCTCATTCATTCACAAAATGGTATGTTAATATCATAACATACCTTTAATATTAAAAATATTGACAGCCCAACTCAAACATGACGATACACCACAGGTGCAAACAAAGGGGGTGTCACAGTGTGTTGAATTCTACTATCACTCCAAACGGCTCAGAGAGAAACAGAGGAAGCTAAAGGAGAAAGAAGCGCAACTGCAACAGCAACAAATGGCTGCAGAAACACTTACTCCAAATAACCAGGTAAAATTATATTTATTTCTTTACAAAATGTTGATAGATTCTGCCTCCACAGAGTCATTCAACAGTAACAAAAGCATTTAAATAATAAAGTAAGCTTGACTGAAAGTGTCCTTTATTTACAGGTCATGGTGATGAACCCTAATAATGTAGACATGCTAATTCATACACCTGCACTGGCTCCAAGCTTTCCCTGCAAACAATGCGGAAAGTAAGTGTATTCCTGACTGTGTATAAGCCCGAGGTTCTCAACATTGGTCTTTTGGTATCCATAGCCCTGTACAGTTCCCTGCTCTTAATCCACCTGACCCAGCTCATTCTCAAACCTTTTATGAGCAGGATCAGACAAATATTTATTGTAAATACATCAAATGAAACAATATATGAAATATATGAATATATATATGAAATAATATATGAAACAAGTCTCAACACAATAATGGGATCTTCAGCTAAGGGAATGTTTCACTAATTTATCATTCTTCAAAATGTGTTAATTTTAGGATAAGATTTGTGACACATGGAAAGCAATGATTTCTTGATAAAATTTAAAAGTGTCATTAAACCCTTCTTAAATATAGAAATCATAAATCTCTACCATTAATTGCCTGTTTGTTTCGCTCACATTGCTGCATATATCATTCTCAGGATGTTCTACAAGATTAAAAGCAGAAATGCTCACATGAAGATCCATCGTCAGCAGCAGGAGGACTGGAGGGAGAGAATCCAACCAAACAATCACCTTAGCCTGACCCAGGCCCTACAGAACCAAAACCGAACCCTGAACAATCAAAACCAGCTTGTTACGCAAGGTCACCCAAACCAGTTATTAACCCAAAGCCTGATTCAGAGCCTGGTGCAGTCTCAGGCTCAGCTCGCTTTTATCCAGAGAAACAAGACTCAAAATCCTTGTTTCACTACTGCCATCAGCAGTACAAACTCCACACAGAGCCCACAGATGGCTCCCAAAGCCCCAGCTCTACCACTTTATAGGGGCCCCCAACAGACATGGGGTGCCATTCATGGTAGCTTGGAGTCTGGTCTGTATTACGACTAATAGAGGAGCACAGGTAGGGATTCAGGTTTAACTTCTTAGCTACAACTCAATAATTATTCTCCTTGTCCATTTCAGGAACAGTAAAACTGACATGTAGCTTAAGTTTGTACATAACTGAATTTAAAACTATGTTCATTAAATGTTTCTACTGACTTCACACACATTGTCTTTAAATCTTTATAGCAATGATCCTAATTTCATACACTTTTTGGATAGTTGGTCTCCTACTAAACAGGATTGCCTAATGTTTATTATCAGTGTTTTTTTTTTAATCATTCACTCATACTTAAGTCAAATCAACATTTATAAAAATCCTTACTTGTCTATTTTATCCTGATAACTGGCTTGATGTCAGAGAAATACGACACCACCAGGATCTCATTTTCATAAGACACTAAGTTATCGTCAATCTGTAAAGCAGAGATATAGACTGAAGGTTTACTGCAAAGAAACTTGTTTTAAGTAAGAAACATGCCAGAGTCCATAATGGAGATTTATGAAAACACACCTTGACCCTGGTTACACATGTATTGAGTTTAAAAGAGAAGGAGTACTATGCTCTCATAAGTCTCCCTTGGTTTGGATACCGTACAGGAGGATGGTTCGGGCTGAGTTTGCTTTGTGGTGTCAGTAACATCACCCATTCCCTCCCTCATAGGAACACATTGGGGAACTGTATCTGCATTAAACCCATGAAGACTATTTGTGAATCCTCTTAAAGAAGACTGAAAGTCTCCATTAAAACCATTCTGGGGAATTTGAACGCAGACTGGACAAAGTATGAAAATTGTCACTGCAGTGTTTTAACCTGCATGTGAACGTCTTGTGACAAATAAATCTGTAGGCTGGCTTGTCCCATTTTTCCATTTACTAAGGAATTGTGAAACTGCCACATCACATAATTTATTACTTATAGAAATAGACTGTGAGTGACTTAACACATTACAGCATTGGGGTTATTGAACCAGACTATTATGGAGTTGAAGCATAGAACACTAAATTTATCTCAGATTCGACGATCAATTCTGCATCATATCAAACTGATACCATATCATACAGTGCCTTGCAAAAGTATTCGGCCCCCTTGAACTGTTCGACCTTTTGCCACATTTCAGGCCTCAAACAAAGATATAAAACTGTCATTTTTTGTGAAGAATCAACAACAGGTGGGACACAATCATGAAGTGGAACGAAATTTATTGGATATTTCAAACTTTTTCAACAAATAAAAAACTGAAAAATTGGGCGAGCAAAAGTATTCAGCCCCCTTAAGTTAATACTTTGTAGCGCCACCTTTTGCTGCGATTACAGCTG